>JANTNU010000005.1:3774104-3795401 GCA_024752395.1 Erythroxylum havanense | reverse complement strand
TTTTTTCGTTGCCAAACAGTCTACTGTATGAAGCACTTTTTAAAAAGCTGTTTTTTAATTGACAGCCAAACAGTCAATTGGCTTTTAAAAAAAGCTCTTCTCAGAAAAGCTCTACTGGCAAAAGCTCTACTGACAAAAGCTCAACCAAACGGAGGCTTAACTTTCTTATCGAAATTGTTCCACATGTTCACATTTTTAGATAAAAATATGTTTTAATAAATTATATAAAAATATTTTTTTTTGAGAAATTAAAAAATTTATCATTAAAATAAAAATGAATAGATTTATTGAATTAAAAAACCTTTTTAATATAAATAATTATTTCCTTTAAATTTAAAATATAAATGTCTAAATATAATATAATTTCTTTTTAGAAACATATAGTATAATATAATTTCCATAATTATTTGTATATATATATATATTTAAGATTTAATTTTATCATAGAATTTTTAATAATTTATATATTATCACTAATTTTATTATATAACTTAATTTAATTTAGAATTATAAAATTTTCATTTTTAAAAGAGGTTATATAAAAATTTTGTTTATGAATATTTATTACTTAGTTTAATTGAATTAATTGAAATATTAATTTAATTTGTTTTTAATAAAAAATAGAAAGAACAAAATAATCCTTCTCCAACAAAATTTTGATTCCCTGCTCTCTCTCCATCAATCCCAATTCTCGTCTTTCAATCCCTAAAAACAAAATTGAGCAATCAAAATCATTACTTTCGCATTACCAATGTACGGAGGCTCGTCCAAGCTAGGTGGTCGGGGCGGCGGCGGCGGAGCAGGGAGAGGGGCCGGCCCCGTCGGCGGCAACAAACGCCCTCCCTCATCGTCCTTCCCTCTGCCGCCGCCCCATCGACCCTCCTCGACCACCTCCCGCCTGTCCCTCGGTTCGAAGCGCTCCGCCGTAGGGGCTAGTTCTACGGCGGCGACGGAGGAGACGTTTTCTCTCATGCCCGGTAAAATCGCGTTTGGGATGATTATAAGGTTGGCGCCGGGTCTTGTGGAGGAAATCAGAAGGGTTGAAGGTCAGGGTGGCACTGCTAGAATTAAGTTTGATTCTGTTCCTACTAATCCAACTGGAAATGTGAGTAAATTGGTGGCTTAATGAGTTTAATGTTTGTTTTTAGACTTGGGGGTTACTTCAGGTTTATTCATTTTTGATGGAATAGTCATGTAAAGTTGTCAACTTGATGATTACTTGTTTTTAGTTTTTGTATATTCTATTGGTGTGGTATGTATTCTTTTGGTTTGATGGTTACTTTGTGCAACTCAATGCTGTATTGAATTGGTAAAGCTTGCTTTTGTAATATCTCGCTTGGATTTCGAATCTTGGATTTTGCTATATGCTTTTTGCAATTCAATGGTCACCAGACTCCTTAGAGGAGAGGATACACATACTGGGGATGGGTTACTTCATAATTGAAGGTTTATTCATATTTGATGGAATAGTCACGTAAAGTTGTCAATGCTTACTTGTTTTTGGTTTTGTATATTCTGTTGGTGTGCTATGTATCGGTTTGGTTTGATGGCTACTTTGTGCAATTCAATGTTGTATTGAATTGGTAAAGCTTGCTTCTGTAATATCTCACTTAGACTTCGAATCTTGGATTTTGCTCTATGCTTTTTGCAATTCAATGGTCACCAGACTCCATACAGGATACACATACTCATAAGCCAACCTTAGAGCTAGTAGATGACGATGTTCCTGCATCATCATACACCTTACTTCTACCTCCTTGCCATCAGGACAGACCAAAACTGTGGCTTTTAATGTTATTTCATGCATGGCCTTAATGTGCTTGCTATATTATGTGACCAATGACGCGTAGTCTCTGAAAACTGGAAGAAGAGTTGGCTGTGATTGTGCAAGATGATGAAGGTTTATCTTGATGTTAATGGAATTGGATGCCTAGCAGAATGATTTTAGAACAAGTGTAAATTTGGGCGGTTGACATTGTGTCAGGTTATTGATGTGGGTGGAAAAGAGTTCAGATTTACGTGGTCGACAGAAGTTGGTGGCCTCTGTGACATATATGAAGAACGTCAAAGTGGTAAAAATGGTAATGGTGTACTTGTTGAATCTGGGGGTGCCTGGCGCAAGGTGAATGTGCAGCGCATCTTGGATGAATCAACTACGAACCATGTTAAGATGCTTTCAGTGGAAGCTGAACGGAAGTCTAAATCCCGCAAGTACGTCACTTGTTGTTGACATGTTTACTTTTTGAATCTCACTGCTTGTATTCATTTACTATATATATGATATATATGATGTATGATGAGTAGAGGAGACGACAGGACTAATGGCCATTGAAAATTGGAATATGGATTTGTTTTCTGGAAGCTTAATTCTTAGGATACATAAAATTAATAGCCTGCCTATAATATAGCCTACTTTCTCTATATTATAATTTGATGGAAACTGTAACTGTGACCTGTTTTTCATGAGCTTGAACTCGTAACATAATTATCATGATTAAGAACTCTTAACATGTCTAAACTTCTAAACATAAGAAGAGGAAAATGAATGTGTCATGAATAGTAAAGTTTTGATACCCTATCAGGTAAGCATAGGCATCAAATGCATTTAATCTGTTTACTATGTTTCTTCTTATGCAATTGTACTTTTTATTTCTCATGATGACAGGGCCATTGTTTTGGACCATGGGAACCCATCTAAGAGTCAAATAAAGGCAATGGTAGCTGCTGAGAGTAAGTGCTTGGCCTACATTCAGTATCTTCTCTGTTCAGTATGTGTTGTCCTGGAAATGCACAACCCACAATTATACCTGTGTTTCCTTTCACTAAACTGTATTAAGATCTTTGATTTTACTTGTTTAATATTTGTGTCTAGCTAATTCATGGAGGCATTCTAAAAACAAGAAAGAGCCGCCATTTAAAAAGCGGAAAGTTGATCCACCTCAAGGTAACTGACATACAACCAAATTAAAATTTATCAGATCTTCAAAGTTTTTGTGGCAGATGAATGAGAATCTTGTATTTACTAGAGTATATTAACATTTTTCTCTCTTTTCGAAATGTAAGTTAATTCTGCGTTGCATTTTTTATGGACATTTCGTTATTCATGCACAACTTGCTGTAGGAGGTCCACCTAAGTCTGCCGTTAGACCTGGATCAATTTCAAATGTTAATGCAAAGCATAGACGCTCACCTTCACCTCTATCTGCACCTGAGCAATCTGGTCATCCATCATCCCCTTTCGTAGCTGCAGCTGCAAGTAAGATTCATTTGAGCACAGAAGAGATCGCGCCAACCCCGCTGAAAAGCAAAGAGAATGCTACGATCTCAGAGAAAGAGACCACGACTAAGGTTACTAATTCCATTCAGGGGACCTTGTTGCACAAAGGTAGCCTTGGAACTAAACCAATGGATTTGCAAAGTACGCTAACTACTCTACTGACAGAGAATCCTAAAGGTTTGAGCTTGAAGGTATGATGAATTCTTTTATCAAAAGCTCTTGTCCAGTCTTGGGTTCATTGTTTGCTGCAGTTTAAATTTTCTCATGTTTTATTTAGTCATTTAAATGATTGCTCTTTTCTTTCTTTAGCTCTGTTTTATACTATTCTACCTTAATTAAAGCTATTCTAATGGAAATTGTAGGCTTTGGAGAAGGCTGTTGGGGATGTAATTCCGAACTCTGCAAAGAAGATTGAACCTATTATCAAAAAGGTCGGTGAACGGCTTTCAGTGCTTCTGATTTTAGGATAGTACGCCATCTTAAATCTTTTTGTGTAATCTTGACCATCAGATCGCGACTTTCCAAGCTCCAGGAAGATATATCTTGAAGCCTGGAGTGGAGTTGGACAGCTTCAAAAAGCCTTCATCTGATAGTGGAAGGTATCAACACTTCTAATTTGAATTAGTAGTCATTAACAGAAGTTGGCAATTATCAATTTACTTTTCTCAACAGTAATTGTACCTTAGCTATTTGACATTAAAGTATGAGAATAGGTTTTAATGATATTTGACAAAAGCAATTGCTGTCATGTAAAGCTCAATCAGGCAATGATATCGATAAAGTAATTATATGGACCTTTGTAAAAGCTAGTCAAAAGAAATTTCATATTCTCCCAAAAAAGCTCCTTAGTACTTTTGAAGCACAATGCTCTGGATATTTAAATATGTATCTGTTGTAGATTTCTGAAGTTGTTTATTCATATTTTTAGTTCTCCTGAGGACATCCGTCAGCAGAAACATGCTGCTGAAGTCAATTATGGCCAAAAAAGTGCTTCAGAAACAAGTATTGCTGAAAAAGTGCCTGCTGCTGGATTAGAGGAACCTACTCAGTTGAACTCTATACTTGAAGAATCATCAAATACAACAGTAAAACTTGATGTGAAGCATCAATCACTTGATTTGTTTGGTGAGAAGAAGACATCTGACAATAGTGAGGGGAAAGCTGGCACGTCTAGTGAGAGCGGGAGTGACAGTGATAGTGAAAGTGACAGCAGTGATAGTGGCACTCACAGTAGGAGCAGGAGTGGGAGCAGAAGCCCAGTTGAAAGCACAAGTGGGAGTAGTAGTGATAGTGAGAGTGATGCTTCTGTAAACAGTAAGGAGGTTTCTGATGAGGAGGAGGTTGATATTATGACAAGTAACGATGACAAAGAACCTCAGAATAAATTGCAGGCCTCTGAGCCAAGACACTCAGTCTCACCTAATCCATGGAGTTCTGAACATAATAGGATCAATGAGAAACAAGGTGATGATTTATCTGATGCAGTTGATATAGAGGACCATGGATCTGCTGCAATCGATATTGAGGGTCATGACTCTGATGCTATTGACATTGAGAAGGACTCTGGTGATGATGAAAGTCTTTTTAAAGTGCATGCAAACGATGGTCTCCTTTCTAGTAAAGAAGGTGAAAAGCGGTTAGAGGAAGTGAAATCCCTTTCTTCTGATCATGATATGGTCCTTGAGCGCCAAAATTTCATAGGAAATTTATTTGATGATAATGAAGATTTGGATAAGGACAGCTTAAGACCCGAGATGTCAGACAGTTCTGAGAAGACACCCAAAAAAGGCTCAGATAAGAAGAAATCAGGTGCAAAATCTGAACGTGCAAAAAGATTAAAAGCTGAAAGATTGTCTCAACAGCCTGTTTCTGCAGGTGGGGATACCGAATTCTCAAGGAGCCCTCAAAGTATGCACATTGATGAGTTTCACAAGGGCCCTAATATTCAAGGGATGAATAGACCTGATAGAGAGACAGTTTCTGATTTTGGCTCACAAAAGGTTCATAGCCAGCCGCATTCAGTACGAAGATCTTCGGAACAAGGCATGCGGGCTAAAGCTCTTGATAGAGTAGGGCCTGTCAAACATGCTGAGAATTCAGTGCATGGGCATAAGCTCCCAGAAAAGGATTTTCATGTGCACGAAAGTTTTCCCTTTCAAAGAGAGAAAGCTTGTAAGGACATTCAAAATGAGGACAGCATCAAGGACAAAAAGGTGCAAAGGAATCTGAAGGAAGGTGGTGCTGGAGGCAGACATTCAGCTCCATCTGATTCCCGTTACAGGAAAATGAGTGAGAATTTTGGGAAGGCCAAAGATTCTGGTCAAGTTTTAAAGTCGCATGCAGGATCCTCACCAAAGGATAACAACAGAGCAGATATGGACAAGAACCCTGTGGTCAGTGGAAAAGGTCTCCACCGAGAGCTTTCAGACTTAGAGCTAGGCGAACTACGTGAACTAGTACCTGAGGAAACACCAGTTAAAAAACAGCTTGAAAAGAAGGGCTCCTTTAAGCAGGCAGAGAATAGAACAAGTACTTCAGACCATTGTAACTTGGACTCAAGTAAGGGAAAATCAGTTGGAAAGGCAACATTGGACTTGGGAAAGACTTCTTCGCCCAATACAAATAATGGGATCAAGAGGACTCCAGAACATCATTTTGAAGATTCATTTAGATCTCAATATAAGGTTGTGCAGTCTCAGCCACAATCGTTTTCAAGAGTAGAAAACCTTGAAGTTGGATCGCAATTATCCAAGTTGGCAGACACAAATAATAGATCGAGAAATAGTGAATCTGGGGTAAAACTGGGAAATGTTGTGGAACGTAATGTAGATAAGAAAGCCTCTATTAGTGGATTACAGCTGCATGACTCTAAGCATGCATCACTTTCCCAGCCAGTGAAAGAGAGTAAAACACAAACATCCAGTGCCATGGCTGAGCTGATAGATGGAAAAAGAAGTAAAATTATCTCAGACGGGAAAAGTAATGCTCGAAAGAGAAGGGAATCTTCTTCAGAAGAAGATAGCTTGTCCTATTTAAAATATGAAAAGGATGCACCGGATCTGAAGGGACCTATTAAGGATTTCTCACAGTAAGTATCGTTTATTTTCTTCAACACATTCTTTCCCAGATATTTACTATTTTGTTATAACATGATTCATATAGTTCTCAATCACGATAGAAATCATGTGATCCTTTCCTTTAATGTTAGGTACAAGGAATACGTACAGGAATATCGTGATAAGTATGATGATTATTGCTCTTTGAACAATATCCTTGAGACCTACAGGTACCACCAGAATACAAGTTGGTCATTACTTGATTTTATGGCATTTGATCCTGTTGTCTATTTTACTAATCTGATTCCTTTATGTGGGAAGGAACGAATTTGAGAAACTGGGAAAGGACCTTAATTTTGCTAAAGACAGGGATATGGACAGATATCATAAGATCTTGGCCCAAATGAGGGAGTCTTATGGTCAATGTTCAGCGGTATGCTTTTAATTACCATAATACTTGAACATAGTCTTCCAGGAAACTCTTTCCTTTACCATTTCCTTTTCGTCTCTTATAATGTAATATGCTGACATTTTCTCCTACCTTGTAAACATAGACCTGGATAGAAAATTTTTAGTTTTAACTATTCAGAATTTTGAACTTGAAAGCTGTATGTTGCCTTCAAGTTATACCATAATTATGGACTACTTAAATGTTTCCAGTATTACTTTGTAACCTTTTGGATCTTAAAAGTTACTTCCGGTATTCTGTCTTTTTGAAGGGTGCAAGTGGACCTTTCATTTTTATGAAGGATCACAAATTGAGATTCACTTTGTCTGTATTAAGTTTCAATTTTATTATTTGTACATGAACCAGATACCTGTGGCAAATTAAAATGAAGTAATATGCTGAGTACTAAACTAGTGCTTGATATTTTGAAGAGCGTAAGATTACTGAGAAATATAGAAGGTGGAGATGACTGGGTGAAGTGTGTCTTTTCTTGTTCGTGGATAAGATAATTAACTGCTAAATCTGTGTCATAAAAATAAAAGTTGTTTGAATGCAGTGATGATTTGACTCTGAATAAAAATAACTTTAATGTGAAACTCAAGTTCTCTTACTTGACAATTTCAATATCTTAGAACCCAGAGGTCTATAGCCTTAAATCTTGTGCTTTGTAAAGGAGTGGTATTGTTGCTTTTAGCTGGTAGCGTGGATTGTGTTCCTAGTCTATGTAACTTGAGAACTTAATGGGATTGGACAAGTTTTGTTTCAGTAGTTGCACATAGTTTCCCATGTATCTGTTCAATTAATTTGATTTTCTTTTTCGAAATTTGACTGCTTTCAGAGGCACAAACGGTTGAAGAAGATATTCATTGTTCTTCATCAAGAACTAATGGTGAGTCTTGATAATGCAGCTAGCTTCTTTTATTTCCCTTTCCCTTTTAGAAATCTTTTCTATGGGGTTGATCATGCATTACTTTTTGCAGAACGTTAAGCAGAGGATAAAAGATTTCGCTCACATGTATACGAAAGATTGAACATTGATCTTTTGGATCCTGATGCATTTGACTCAACCTTTCCTGTCCAAACCTAACCGTTTTATCTTCCCCAGCAATGTACAGGGTATTATAGAAGGAAAAGATTTTGTGAACTGAAACAATTTTTTGCTATATAAAAATTTGTACATAATTGTCAATTCATCTGTGAATTAAACTGTTTGTTTCAATGTATTGTTCCATAAGATTTTTTTTTTTCATGGAGGAAAGATATGTGAAAGTTCCAAGTCTTTCAATCTTCAACAATGATAACACTATGCTCTTTACTCAAGGTGCAAGTACCAGGTTCCCATTATGCAGTCACAGGTGCCTACGGACTCTCTTTTCCTGCAAATCATGTTGGTCTATTCATAATGCTGGTCTATATGGTTATTAATGAAAAGTGAGTTGGTCAAGAGCTGTTTATATCGAATCTGTTATTTAATTTTGAAGTGTTAACTATGGTAATTTGAAGATTAAAGTATATAAAGCAGAGGTAAAAGGGGTGATAAATGCATTATCCAATCGAGAAGGATTCATATCTAAGAAATTGAATCAATGAAATACCAACTCATTACCTTATGTATCAGATGCTGAAACTAGAAAAGGAATTTGTCGTCTTTCAATACCTTGTAAGGTCAAACTATTCCTAAAGTTTTAGCGTCAATTTCACTAGTTTTGTACAGCCCTCCCTTATCTTATCTTGGGAGAACATAGAACCTATGTAACAAAACGTGTGAGAGACAGACATAGATCGGGAGACCAAAACAGTGTACGTAACTATATATAAACATTCGATTCTGCGGTTGGTAGTCTTTTCCTATTGCGTTTGTCTTCTTGAAGAGAACAAAAAGAAAAACCAAAAATAAGAAGAAAAAAAGAAAGAAACAAAGAAAACAACGATAAAAAAACAACTATTTCTCTATCTATAACGCGGTGCTCACTGATCAAGAGAAAGCCGAGTCCCTGTCTGCTGTCAACGGGTACGAAGATCTCCCCGTGACAATCTTTAGTTTGCTGAAGCATATGTACTGATCAGTGCTTTGAGCCCATAAAGAAGCAATCTTTCATAGAAGAAAACGGACCCAGAAGGAGACAACTTCCGCTTACTGTAACTTTTGGCTGTTTGGATTGTCACTCGGTTGCAAAGGTATGTCTTTTTGATTTGCTTCTCCTTTTCGTATGAAATTGACCTTCTGGGTATTGCTCAAAATCCAAATTCGCGACCTGGTATGTGTAAAAATTGAATCTTTTCGTTGTATCACTAGTGGGTATGCCAATTTTGGTGTAAAAAGTCAAGATTTTACTCGGTTTCGGATTTTGTCATTGGTTTTGTTGAGTAATTTGCGAAATGGTAGATAAATTTTGGTTCTGAGAATGCTATCAGGTACCTTCTTTTTAGTTTGTAGGAGCAGAAACTGGCGGATATTTCAGTTGTTTGTCTGGAAGAATGTCTAAAGGTATAATTTGGGCCAAATTTTATCCAACTTACCGTCAACTTCTGTCTTTCTGTGTTCGTTTATGTGTTTGGTGGTTCATTCAACAATTACAAGGAATGCTTGATGCTGAAGTATCTAAAGGAAACTGAAGGTTGATACTTGAAAGTAAATTTAGCATTAAAGGAATTCTCCAATTGTTACCAAAATGTGTTCTTTTTACGTTTCATTTTCAATAGAAGGAAGATTTTGTTTCACATAGTTTATTGTTTTATTAATTTGGTTTTACTCTGTGCACCTTCTAATTTTTCATTTGATGGAAAGCTTTTATTAAGATGGAAAAAGTCTAAAAACTTGCGTTCATTATTACTTCACACGGTTAAAGTTGTAGACGCCTAATTTGTTTAAATTATAGGGATTTCCCATGAAAGTAGTAGTATTGTCAGGACATTAGAATTTCAAACCATTTTTTTGATTTCATATTCTTGATTTAGTGAGCTACTGAGCTTGGTCGGGATCCATAAAGGAAGTTTCACTGTTTCCCCTTCCTGGACTTAATGGTAAACTACACACTAACACACGGCTCCCTTGATGATCTACTACCACAAGCTGACAACTTTGACTATACCAGACCTTTTAGATTCATGAGAGACCTTTTTCCTCATTTTGGAATTCCATCTCCTACAAGAGGGCCATGAACGATAAGCTCCTGGCTTATATCTCATCTAATTTGGGCATTGTTGTCAGTTCTTACCTGATTTTACTGTATGCATCACGAGTTCCATCACCTGAATGAATCCACTAAAGTTGCTTATTCGTTTCTAGTCCTGTTTCACTTCTACAATCTCAGCTGCTTGTATGCAGCAGACATAAATTGCTTCTTTTGCTGCCAAACCTCCCTGTCAAACAGTCAGCAAGGACAAAATTGTTGAAGAACAATCATATTGGTAGGAAAAATTGACAACTTTACCTTTAAAAAAAAAATAGTATTAAAGGCTTTAATTTTTAACTTCACTCATTCATTGTCATGAAACTGATTGAACTTTCATGTTGAGCAGTTGATTTTGAAGTCTGTTGTGATTGATGACAGGAAGCAAGAGATTATTCAGAGTGGGAAGATTGTCATGCTGAATGTTATTACCAGTCCGTGGAACAGGTATCAATCCTGCAATGGATGATATGAACTTGATTCAGCCAACACAAAGGCATCATCACATTGTTGTCCGGGATCTTGGAGAGGAGATTGATTTGGAAATTGGCCATGGTGACGATGACCCTTCATTTGCTAATACTCCCCTTATCAGTGGCCCACCACGGGAGCCTTCTGCTGAGGATCCTGATGACGCCAAGAATATGGTGATGGTTTCTCAACTTACTAGTGACGAACAGAATTTATCAAAGACTCAACCTGTAAAAAGAAAGAAAAAAGTGGTAAAACGATGGAGGGAGGAATGGGCTGATACTTACAAATGGGCATATGTAGATGTCAAGGAAGGAACTGCAAGGATATTCTGTTCTGTTTGTAGAGAGTTTGGTAGGAAGCATAGAAGGAATCCATATGGAAATGAAGGCAGCAGGAACATGCAGATGAGTGCACTTGAAGAGCACAACAATAGTTTGCTTCATAAAGAGGCTCTTCGTCTGCAGATGGCTTCCAAGGATAAGATCATTGTTGATAAGCCCGTTTATGTAAAAGGTTAGTAAACTTAGCTTTCAGGCCACTATTTAAGATCTGGATTTTAGCAATCAATTCCTTATCTTTGTTTATGCATCTATGAATTTCATTACTTGGTACAGAATTAAAAGATGTTGCTTTTACTGATATTTATTGCTAGACTTTCTTATCTAATGCTACTATAAATGCTGTTTTTCAAAGCTTTAATGTCAAAGACTGCTGGATCAATTGTTGAAGCTGTGCTAAAAAGGGATCCTCATGAAGTTGAATTTATACAATCAGTGCAAGAAGCTGTCCATGCTTTAGAAAGAGTAATCGCAAAAAATGCTCAGTGAGTTTGTTGGATAATGGAGTATATTCGAGTTTTTCTCATGTAACCATCTAAATTGAGATCGAATAAAACCGGATTTATCTCAAATCTAACTGGGTACTCTACTTCAGTTATGTCAACATCATGGAGCGTTTGTTGGAGCCTGAGCGTATGATTATATTCAGAGTTCCTTGGGTAGATGACAGGGGTGAGACTCATGTTAATCGGGGCTTTCGCGTGCATTTTAATCAGGCACTGGGGCCATGTAGGGGTGGCATCCGCTTTCATCCATCGATTAACTTGAGTATTGTGAAGTTTCTTGGGTTTGAACAGGTACCACTTGTACCTGTTCTGTTTTGAGAACTTGAGAGATAGAGAGAGAGAATTATGTTTTGTGTTTGATTGAATTAAACAGAAGATATAAAATTTCAACTTTGGATGGAGTAAATGAATGATATAGCTTCAAGTAAAAGAGGCTTAGATTTTACAATCTTCATTTTGCTGTGCTATCTTCTTTGACCAGACGTTAAAAAATGCCCTATCGCCATACAAATTAGGAGGGGCTGCAGGTGGAAGTGATTTCGATCCAAAAGGAAAAAGTGATAATGAGGTAGTATTTATTCTACATTATGGCAGTCTTCTGTTTAGCTTTTCTAGAAATTCTGAATATGATATCCTCTTGTGAAACTACCCTGTCAGATTATGCGGTTTTGCCAAAGTTTTATGAATGAGATCTATAGATATCTGGCTCCTGATAAGGTAAGTGAAAATGATTTTATTATTCTTGTCTTCTTAAGTTTCATGTGGTTAACTCTCAGTTACTACTATGGTTGAATTTTCTATTTGTTCTCAGGACCTCCCTTCAGAGGAGATGGGCGTTGGCACCCGTGAAATGGGCTATCTATTTGGACAGTATCGACGTCTAGCTGGTCATTTTCAGGTGCCCATCTTTCTTCCTCCGGGCTTGTTAACGGAAATGAAAGAAGATTTTGCTGTTGTGGCTTTGCTTCCACTTTCTTTCTCTATAGTGTTTGTGTTTTTGTGTGTTTGTAGGATGTTTGAGGATTGAAGCATAATTGTTCAATGCTAATCAGGTCTAAAACTTTAGACCAAAGTGCTTATTCACAACCTAATCTTTTGCAGTATACTCCCGTTTTCTTTTAATGCATAGCATCTTCATACATGGGCTTTGCGTGCCTTTTTCTCCTAATTACTATTTTGGTGATTACTCATCTTGGAAAGGAGATTAATAAACTTATCTTCCATGCCTTCATATGCATGCCCAACTTATGCAGGGAAGTTTTACAGGGCCAAGGATATTCTGGTCTGGCTCTAGCCTCCGAACTGAAGCTACTGGCTATGGGCTGGTAAGAGATAATATTATCCAAACTCTTACATACTTCATTGGTGTTTTATGTTCATTGTCCTAATTGATTGCTTCTGCATGAGTAAGATTACGCATCTGCCTTTGCCTCTTGCGTGGAATTTTGACCAAATATAAATGCTCTGCTTTATTATGCATCTGACTTTACCTCTTGCATGGAATTTTAACCAAATATAAATGCTTCCGCAGGTTTTCTTTGCCCAGCTTATTCTTGCCGACATGAACAAAGAAATCAAAGGACTAAGGTGCTGGTCATGTCTCTGAAAACTTACTACAATCGAACATGATATTTTCTGAGACAATTTATAATCGCAAAAATGAATGGAATAAGCTAATAGGATTTGCTTAAAGAATAGTTTCCACCTTCTCATTGTAAATTGAAGCTCTTTCTCCTTGTGTTGATGCTTCCTTTTTCACATTTAGTTTTTGCACATACTTAAACAATTCATGCCCAGCTTGTGGATATGGCTTACTTGCTTTAGTGAAAAAGGAGGTTTTGAAATGCTGAATTTACTGGCTGCTGAAGATTGTTATCCAAATTCATTTTTCTTAATTTATCTCTTTACATTTCTTGTCCAGATGTGTTGTAAGTGGTTCTGGGAAGATTGCCATGCATGTTTTGGAGAAGCTTATTGCTTATGGCGCTGTTCCAATCACAGTATCAGGTACATTTGAGTCCTTGATGAATATTTGAAGTTACATATGGGTCTGAAACCATGAGAGTGACATAAATTAGTATCTTAGAATATTAAAAGTATTGTCAGACTAGAAGATCTGCATTTTTTCAGACCGCGCATTGACTAATGTTATTTGGTTTTTTCATTTCTTGCTTCTGCCTCTTCACTATAGTTGTTAGATGTAGCTCCATAGACATTCTTTCCATTGCTTTGAATGTTTCTTTATTTTCTGTCATCCTATCATTGATTTGCTTACATGAGAATTTTGTATTTTTAGTGTATTAGTTCATATATGTTTGAAGCTGGCTTTTTGTCGTTCAGTGGCTTCAATAAGTTATTAATCTAAAGTACTTGTTACACTTTGGTGTCACTCACCTAAAGGGTATCTGAGGTTCTCTTTGGTGCGAGGTTCTCTTTAGTGCGAGTATAAAACAGTCTTTATCACATGAGAGTGTAGACTTTAAATTCAGTGTGATATTAATGCATTTCTGAAAGCATTTTAAATGCATTTCTGGAAGATTCCTTCACTAGAAGAGCAAGTTCTGACATGCCTTTAATCCTGTCCTTCCGTAATACCTCTTTAAACATACAATTGTAGAATTTCTTTTCTTTTCCTTTTTTATGACATTTTTTATTTTGGTTTTAAGTTTCTTGATTCTGATATCGAAATAGTTCTACGATCTGGTCAAGGTTCACCAAACTTTTGCATGTAAAATGAAACAGATTCAAAGGGATATTTGGTGGATGAGGATGGATTTGATTACATGAAAATATCATTCTTGAGAGATATAAAAGCCCAGCAGAGAAGTTTAAGGTGTGTTCCATTCTGCCCTTTCTACCAACTTCAAATCTTTCAGAATCTTATGGCTCTGTACATACCCACTGCATATTCAGAGATTACTCGAAGACATATGCTCGGTCTAAGTACTATGATGAAGCAAAACCTTGGAATGAAAGGTGTGATGTTGCCTTTCCTTGTGCTTCGCAAAATGAAATCGATCAATCTGATGCCATAAGTTTGGTTAATTCAGGTTGTTGCTTATTAGTTGAAGGTAGAAGTTCCTGACATGATACAGTTAGCTACACCATCTTCTTCCAATTCATCAATTTTTATGTTTGAAGATATTTTCTTGCAGGATCAAACATGCCCTGCACCCATGAAGCAATCGATGTTCTGAGGAAGGCCAATGTTCTGGTTGCTCCTGCTATGGCAGCTGGTGCTGGAGGGGTATGATATTCAACCCATATTGTGAGCAATACAAACGCCTTTGTGGGTCGGATTCAGTTTATTTCTTTTACTTCTGTATATTCTTAAGCTTTAGAAGTTAATGCCTTTGGTATAATTAGCTCTATATGTAACTTTTATCCTCCCTCCATTTATTATCTGGTCATAGTAATAGATTGGTATGATATTTTTTGGCATTTTCGGTTTGATTCATCTATCATATAGTATTAGATACAGTTGTTAAACTAGCCATCACCAATTGGTCATGTTTTATGGTGTTTATGATTGAGCTTTCCTTTGGCCAACTATTCTAGTCAACATCAGCTGCTAGTTGGGGGTGGATAAATCTTGATTAGCGTGATCTTTTTACATGTATGAATCTTACCAATTTATCAACTTATTTTTCGTGCTCTAAAAGTCTAATTGGATGAAGGTTGTTGCTGGAGAGCTTGAACTCAACCATGAGTGTAACTTGATGAACTGGTCACCTGAGGACTTTGAATCTAAGTTGCAGGTAAGCCTATATGACCTTTATGTCATCCTAATTAATATGAATATCTGGTAATTGGGAGCTGAATTCTGTGAGTTTGAACATGGCCTGAAAATATGAAATTTATAGCATTTGATAGCAAGAACCACAGCTTTCAGATTTGTTGTTTCATAAATGACTAATGATGAATTGAAATTACATACATAATTCTGCATTACGTACACGAATTGATTTATAATGCTCTTGGAACCTTGAGAAACACAAATGGTCCTGCGTGCATAACTTAAAATCGCCATCCTACTACTTAAGGACCTAAATTTAGTAACTTGTACTGTCATTACTTATGATATTCCTTTTTCCAAAGTTTTTAGTTTCTTCCAGTTAAAGTCTACAACGTTACACGATTAAGTAACTTGGATTTTCAACTTATAATTTGACTGGCAGGAGGCAATGAAACAGATATACCAGAGAGCTCTAAAAGCAGCAGCTGACTTCGGTTACCAAAAGGAGAGTCCTGAGTAAGTTCCTTTCCATCCCGCTGTGTAAAAAGTGCTGGTTCTATGTTTTCATTTGAGTGATTGCTTGTCAAGTGGCATCGTTTGATGGGAAACATCCCGTTAATGTCAACCTCTTTTCACGTTGAGTACTTGTGCATATGATTCAAGTACGTATGTATAGTATCAAGCAAAGAAACATAGAGGAAGCAAGTATATTACTTGACATCGTAATTATATAGCTGAAGATATAGTTTTCTTAATTTTGTCATTTCTCTGCATAATTCTGCAGGACTTTGGTACACGGCGCTGTCATTTCTGCTTTTCTTACTATTGCTCAGGCCATGACTGACCAAGGGTGTGTATAGATATCAGGGATGATACTTTCCGCAGGGGGTTCAGGAAAAGCAGTAGTGTGCCAGCATCGATATCTGGATATCTTCATGCTTTGAAGGTTTAGCTGTAGCTTGGAAAGATTGAAACTGTGGGAGGATTCTTTGTAACATATCTGTAATATTAGACTATAGAAAGGTATCAATGGGGAGTTTCTTAAGAGAGCATTTGTTGTATGAAAAGAAGAAAATTTGGATAGTTTTTAGAAGTAGAATTTGAAGGGCCTCCTCCAAAAGGGGAGTATTCTTGAGCCAACTTAAGCTGACTCAATGCTTGACATATTGGGAAATACTGATACATTAAAGTTGGAAATAAAAGTATTATTTATGTGATTGTTATTTCATGCTTGCCTTTTGCAGATGCCCATATCCTGCAATTAAGCTTCAACAATTGAGTATGAAGTCCAATTGCTTTGTTCTGTTTAGAATACATACATACTCACAATAGCAAGTAAAGATGTAATGACTATGCCATTTTTATATGACCACAACAAAAATGATATTCACATCCCTTCCTATAAGTCCAAGGTCTAATGTACAATAAGTGCTTGGGAAATTCTCGAAAAGAAGTCATTTTTTGGGCTGACCGTTTCTCCAACTTTGACAAAAATATGATATCTATCCCTAATCTACATCTCTCTCATCCGTCTTAGCTCTATATGCAGGTGGGAGCCATGACAAAAACTGTTAATACATTACCACTCCATGCAATGCTTGGAAATTCCTTTTCTTCTTGAATAACTGCGCTAAGCATTCCAATTTAGCTGCCCCTTCTCCATGATGAGTCACATTTTTCAGCCAGCTAATGCCTGAGCATATCTTCATGACGATGAAACATTACTCTGATAAGATTTTCACACGATAGATCTTTCAACTCCTGCTTGTTCATTGTGAAGGGGGGAAAAAAAAAGGAAGTACAATTTGCAAGCTTGAAACTAATTGTATCCCTACAAAATCATCATCAAATTAAATTCCATCATCCTCTTCCTCATCAGATGGTCCAGTGCTCCACCTTTCTGTGTAAGAGAACAATGTTACTTCCTACTTTTGCCCTACAGAGGCTTTCTTTCAGATGTTGGGAACACTTATATCCATTTTAAGCAAAGCATTAGAGTCCCAGAAGTAAATTGATACATTTCATGACTGGGACGGGCAGTCAGAGAAGAAAAAACATACCAATCTGCCACTTTCAAACCACCGTCTGCCTGGAAGCTTCTTCTCCTTGGGGGCTGTAAGTGCAGAATCAGGCTCAACCTGAAACGTTGGTAAGATAGATATATTATTGAGAGAAGTATCATTCATATTCAAAGTAAAAGGTATAGGAGTTTATCAAATATGTGTGGTGAACAATCACAAGTCTCAAGCAATATCATTGTTAAATTAACCGGCTCTTTTGGGTCTTCTCTCCATGCAAATGTGCAATAAATATTTCAACAGTAACTGGTTCTCCAAGTGGTATTATTACCTATATAATGACGGAAAGCAGAACTTTAAAAGTTAATTATGCTACAAATTGCAACAATCCAGAAGTATAAAAGGAAAGTGACTTGGTTAATTCTAAGTCCTGCAGCATCAGCATCAATCATGCTTGATGGTAATTAAAAATCAACAAGAAAAGGAAAGGCATCTATACATCATCATCTTTACTGATCTTGTAAACTGACACTATTACTTTCCTGTCCTGGCCATAACTTTCATATAGTCATTCTTTAGCTGATGTTACAAGCGTGTAGATCATAGCCATGCCAATATCTTCAGATGCCTGCAAGACATAAGTATCTGGATCAAAATATCCATGTAACCAAACAACCAACTATTATCTTTTTGGGTTCCTAAATATCTAATTAGACGAATCTGGACTTCCAAATACCCTTACTTTGTTGAGTGTTTTAGGAATAAAACAGAACCACCACCTTGGAACCCCACGGAATTTAAAGATTACACAAACATAACATTGTTATACATGTCACTGCTCAACAAGACAGCTGATATGGAAGAGAAAAAGTGATTCTAGGTTTCAAATTTTTGAAACACGCAGATGACATGATCAATCAATAACCACTTTCAGCAGAATAGATATGAATATCGTCACATATTGTTCTCCTAGAACCTTCAAAATCAAGTAACCAAATCAAAAATCATGACAGTTTAGAGCTAGAATCAAGCACTTTACCACTCGTATATTATCAGTATCAACTGTTACTGGCACCACAATGTTTTCATAAACAAAGCAGGACACGGCAGCAGTTCCATTAACAAGACTTTCAAACGACACATACCTTTGAAATCATTCATCAGTATGGCCTCCAACCGTTCAACGCATCCATTTCAATTGCCTGCTCCTGTCCATAGTCTGCCCACATAGTTCAAGATATAGGAACATAACCATCAAACCAAACATAAGATATTGTGCACTCAATGAAAATCCAATACTTCAAAACATATTTTTACACTTCACATATATTCCAGCTAGATTCAGAAAAATCTAATCCCAATAGCAGGTCCTCAAGAAGCTCATGTTTTAACGGAACAAAGCTCATTCAACAGGAATGGAATAGCCATTCCCCTCGACCAAACAGCCTGTTACAGATTGTTCAAGATGGCTAATTGATATTCATTATGTTACATCTGGAATATTTGATTGCATTTTTAACTTAAAAAATTGATCATCTATGTCAATCAAGATCGGTTGTTTTTAATTTATGGGATCATAAGAAAAAAAAAAAAGCTAAAAAAAGGCACTACTTTTCCATTCATAATTTTTATATCAGATGGTAAATTTATAAACGCGAAACTGAAATAGAACAACTTTTTTTTCCGTACAATTCAAATAACAAAAGTTGAATACCTAATCACTCATATTTTAGCCCTAGAGAATCGAGAATCTTATGAAGAATCGAGGGAAAAACAAGACCCCTATTTCGAAAAGAGTACTATATCACTTCAAAAAGCCCTACCACCGGAACCAGAGGGATTGGCGGCAGTACCATCACCTTGAAAACCACCATCACTAAAGCTGAAACGACACCCCAACAGCAACTCATTAGCCCTAACAGTCACATTCCTCCTCAACTCGCGCAAGGCCATAACGTAGGCCTTCAGCTCCTCGTGCCCCATCTCTTCAACACTCTCATTATCCCACCAAAACTCTCCATGCAAATCACTCTCATTACTCAGCCTATTCCACTCTTCAATCATTCTCAATCTGATCTTCTCCTCCTTAAGTTGTTTCAAAGCATCTTCGTACTCTTTGTTCCACTTTTCAACTTGAGAGTTGTTACTGCTTGTTAAAACCTCCAAGTCTCTGCCAAAGTAAGAGGTCTGGTTATCCTGATAAGCGTCGAGAATGGAGTCTACGTTGGGATGACCAAAGGAAAAAGCTTTTTCACCGGGAGAGAAAGCTATAATGGCCACCTCTGCACCACATAAGAGACTGAGCTCGCTTGCTTTCTTAACCAAACCGGCCCGGCGCTTTGAGAAGGTCACTTGCCGGGTGCTTTCCTTTTCTATTCGCTTAATCTCAATCTTTTGTCTGCCTTTGGTTTTCTTCTCCAGTTTCTGTCGCATAACCATGTTGTCCATGATCAACCAAAGAGAATATGAGAGTTCAAAACTATATAGATGGTGGTCTTGCATGCTTCTGTGTCTATACATACATATATGTATGTGTACCTAGTTCCATCATTCACGATGGTGATGTGGGGAGCTAATGTCCAAAATAGGAGATTTTTTTGTGATTTAAGGGCATTTTTTTAACTTTTTTTAAATCAATAAGCAGGTATATAGAATCAAAATAATTATTAAGCCATTAACTAGGGAGAAAATGTAGGATTAATAATCCATGCCGAGTTGACTTCAAATAAGGAAGTGAATTTTTACTTAGCAGTCGAAATTGAATTGAGATTCTCGTGTATCAAAAGGTTGATTATTGTTTTGACTTATCCCAACTCATAAACGAATCTAAATTTTCTGTATAATATTATGGTGTCTTATTATGTTCAATAAATCTCAGCCGTTTATTTATGTGAGTTTTGTGTAGGTCTCGCGTAGACCCTGCGTAGGTCTCATAAAATAAATAATTGAAATTTATGAGACAAAATAAGACAAGGTAATATTAAACAGAAAATTTTGATTCTTCGTACACTAACCATTTTTGATGCGGCATTACGGAGGGTCCAACTGTCCATCTACAAGCTCAATCATATATTTCGGACAAAAACCTTAAACATAAACATAATATGTTTAAGAACTTGGGCCATAGCTACGTCAGCTAAAGGGCTTGCGTTGCACATTCATGTTGAAATTTCATTTGCTTCATTTAAAAAAAATTAAATAGATGTATATATTTTTATAATATTTATTAAAATTTGGATATTTTTAGTTATATTTTAATAAGTTTTGTTGAAAAATTTTGTTTAATTTTTGATAAACTAATCAGTTTTTATAAATAATAATAAGTGAATTAGTTTTCATTTAACATTATATTTTTAGTTAAAATTTAAATATTTCAAAAAAGAAAAGCAACTTTTTTAATTAATTTTTATCTAATTTTATAATAACTTAATACTGACGATTTAACTTTCAATCTAGTTTTAAAAATATGTATTTTATGTTATCAATAAAATTTTTAAGAATAGAGCAAACCAAATAAGGAGTAAATTAATTTGACTTATTTAATAAATTATAATGATAATAAATAATCGACTGTTTAATAAAGTATCATTACTTAATTTAAGATATCAACGTATTTTATGGGAATCAAATGTATCTTTATTCTCTTTTTAATATGCTAAGTTTGCTAATTTGTTTACTTAATGTAAGATATCAACGTATTTTATGGGAATCAAATGTATCTTTATTCTCTTTTTAATATGCTAAGTTTGCTAATTTATTTAGTTAGTGATGTTAAAAAAGGCTCGTCCTAATTTTGGCTTGGATTGATCTAATTATGGGCGGGGCATGGCCGCACGGGCCAGCTCGATTTATGACAAAATGACATTATTTTTTAACATTTCTATATGATTTTGTCCAACTCATCCTTGCCCGCCACGTCATGGGTCAAGCCATAGGTCACCTTGGTTTGCTGAACCACGAGTAAATCACAAGTCGATTCATCTCCACTTGTCAAGTCACGAGCCACCTTAGCTCGGGGTCGGGTCGGGTTGAGCCAGGAACAACCCATTGACATCTTTATATTTAGTGATATACATAGTGTAATTAGGGATGACAATTGTACCCGAACCCGATGGGTACTCGATAAAATTACCCGAACAAGTGCGGGTATGGGAGCAAATTTTTACCCGTGAGCGCGGGTATGATGGGTTAGCAAAAAATACCCGTCGGGTATCGGGGCGGGTATGGGGATACCACCCCCCATACCCGTTTACCCGTTATATAGTAATTAC
>JANTNU010000005.1:3632181-3645209 GCA_024752395.1 Erythroxylum havanense | reverse complement strand
ATGGGCCAAACTAGAAATTGAATTAGGGTTTTATCCTAATATAAAAGGTTATGGTCCCCAAATTAAACGTAACCTAAATTCTGATCTGAAATCCCATCGTCAGAGAGAAAGCAGAGAGTTACGGAAAACTCTGGAAAAGGGCTACGTTCTAATTTGGAAGGCATAACCGCAAAACTTCAGTGTAGATTTTACAATGGATTCAGGTATGCTTCCGCTTTAATTTTATTCTTGATAATTTAATATGAATTGATCCTGGGTTTTAAAGGGATTAAAACCCCAGCAGGAGACCAATATGAAATGGCGGTCATCATTTACAAGGTAAATTTTTACGACTCTAGATAACTAAACCCGATCCTGAAACGAGCATGAAATTCCTGAGTTGGATTTCCATACTTAGTGCAAACCTAATAACTTTTGGTGGACAGGTAATCAACAATCAATATGGCGGTCACCATAACACCACTGAGATGGGTAGTGGTCATTATCCCATTGAAGGGTTTGGTAAAGCTGCTTACATAGGGCATCTTCAATATGTTGATGCTTCTAATGTTCTCAGAATTGCATATCCTCTTGTACCATTCATTACCAGGACACCCTGCTACTATATAACGATGCTAAAAGATGAAGTGAGTACCGAAGGAGTTCACTTGTATTTCGGAGGTCCTGGATATTCTGACCAATGTCCATAGACAACTGTAGGTGGTCTTAGTTGAAGCTTGGTGAATTTTGAAACATTTCTAAAGCTAATAAAGGACCAAAAATGAAAAACATTAGTTGTTAAAGTTACGTCAGAATACTGGTCTATTGGATATGGTTGCAGGAACATGGTCCTGAATTGGCATCTTATTTGTGATTGGTTTCTCAATATATTATAAAGTTGGTATTCAATAAGTTTGATTCTCAATATATTATAAAGTTGGTATTCAATAAGTTTGAATTTAACTTGCTTACTGGAGGAAAGGTTGGTTTAGCAGTACATCCTGCTAAAATTGCAAGAGAACTCTACTAACATAACTCTACCTTGTTACCAACCAAAAACTATTTCTTTCCCGTTTGAACTTCAAAGCCAAAACTCCAAACAAGTTCCAAGCAAATTTGACAGATGATAATGAAATGGGACCAAGTTCATGTATTACCGCCAAGAACGATTCCAAAACCAAGAAAAGGGGGAACTACAGTCCAGCTAAAACATCTCCGGAGTGGAAACAGACTTGAATAATATCATACCAACAGGGTGGATGATAAGTTTCTTGTCCGCTAACAGTTTAAAGCCTTGTTTAAACTAATCTTGTCGAAGGAGTTGAAAGTGAATTAAGAGTTGCAGCAAACCATCTGAAAAATTTGGAATTTCAATTCATACATGCATTCCAAAATCAAATTTGGAATGCTTAGTAAACAGCAAGGACCAGGCAATCTTCCAAATAGCATTCTGACTCTAGTTAACATCTTGTTAATCACATTAAATATGTACTTGTTGTAAACATAGATAATAGCAACTATTAAGAATACTTACCTTTCCCTTGTAATAACTTACTGATAATGAATACAATTCCCACAAATTAGTCATAATATTTTCTCTCTTCTTGTATGGACCGGAAAATCCAGGCTGCTGATTCAGTTGCTGATCTTGGGTTATGAGGGACAACCTTAATCACCCGTGTCTGTTCCTTGTTAGTTTGAGCACTTTGATCAGATGCCTGAACTGTTGGTTCTGTTGGAAAAAGTGGCAGAGCATTCCCTTTAACCCTCTCCGCTGGACTGGTTGCAGTACTTCCTTGTACATCACTTTCCTTTGATGCTTGAAACTTCCCACCACAACGGGGAGTCACTCTACTTGTCTGGCTTGCCATGTTAGAAGAACTGCGGTGGGGGAACACTAAGTTCATGTTTCCAACTGATACCTGGTTGTCCTTTGACCGAGGTCCAGTGAATGGACTCATTTGTTCCATAGATGAGCCAGAAATTGACTGGTTCAGGATTGGCATGCCATAAGGTGGAAAATAGGTCTGCCCCAAAGGAGGGGTGCTAGCTGGAACACCATAAGTCGCATTCAGGAAGTCGCCATTACCTAGTGTTAGGCTCATCGGACCACAGCTGCCATAAACTGGTGTCATGAATCCAGGCGTTGGAGGACATGGTCCCGAATAAGGCTTGTAGACAAGTCCCTCAGATGGGGACATCACAGGAACTAACCACTGATTTCCAGGTGCTGGGAAACACCATGGAGTGGGTTTGGTATTTGTTGCAGCCATAGGAACTGGCAGTGAACTTCCTGAATGTGGCTCGTAATTTGATCGAGGGGCAAGAACTGGTTTGTTAAGTTCAAGGTTAGCAGAAGGAAGAGGAGGTCCTCCAACAGCATTTTCATCAGCAAATTCAGTATTCGATTGTGGTTTATGAGATTGCTCTTTCGGTTTAACAATTTCAGGTGTTGGCTCTATGGCATACTCAGATGGTAACTTCTTCACTGGGGATGACTTTAATGAAGCTTTCCCCACATGAAGGCTATCCTCATGCAAGAGATGGGGGGAACCAGCAATTGTCTTTTGTACCTGTAGCGAATTAATGTTGAGGACTGCTTTCTTCAAAGTTATATCAATGGAATCAAGAGAATAAACACCGTATCCAACTGCTTACCTTTATGAGTCTATGCAACTCAAACACTTGTATAGAAAATACTCTTTGTTGGCTGAAAAGAAGAGATAAAGAATTATATCAGAATCTGACAATCTGGTGCAAATCATCAGTTCTTTTTGACAGAATTGAAAGTGCCATGAACATCATAATCTGAATGATATTAGCTGCATCTTATGAAAATGGCAACTGTAAGATTGAGTTACTCACTTTATAATAGCTCTTCTTGCTTTCCAGAATTGCTTCTCCCCTATTACTCCTACAACATCATCAGGTGTTATAGTAAAAGCTACTATGGAATCCACCATGGAAGTCTCTGAAACATCATCACATCTTTCAGCATGTCCAATTTGTGAAGAACCATGTTTCCTTTCCTCAGAGGACTCAATAACATTCTGAACTTCGTTAGGACTTCTTTTATCATCACCAAATGAATGCCTTGAATATGGTTCACCTTGCAACTTGGAAGCATTTTCTTTGCCTCTGCTGCCTGTGCACCCCATATCTCTGAGAATTGTTTTCTCTTGTGTTGTGACAGACTCTTGGTTTATTCGTGAACTTGTACCATTTAAACTTTTCAGCACTCCTGCTGCAATGCTTCTATATTCTAGATCTGATGATGAATGTGTTTCCTTCAATGACACTCTGCTTGATGGGCTGGAAAGGGTATCAGCCATGGAAAGGGTATTGGCGACGATCTTGCCTTTGACTGATGGTACAGGAGCAGATCTTTCCAGAGAATCGGGAATTCGAGATGCTTTTGCATTATCTTGATTTTGGTTCTTCAGATAATCTTTTTCTTTTAGAACTGTGATCTCAGTTCCTTTCTTATGCCTATCAGGAACATTCTGCAATGGCATTGAGAAGCTCAAGTTCAAATGAGGTAGATTTTCTAGATTTATTTGGTGCCAGCTTCTGCTACAAGTTAGAGCAGCTACTGATTGAGTAGGAACTCTTAAATCTTTCTCATCTCCAGGTTCATTACATGAAACACTTTTAAGATTGGAGAAAGCTGGTGATTGGAATAAGTTAACTTTCGGAGTTGTACCCGAAGTCAGTGTAATACTCACACTTTGGTCAATTTTGCCAGTGATATTCACACTTTGATCATTTTTGCCAGTGATATTCACACTTTGATCATTTGTGCCATTCACAGATTTTTTATTTTGACTTGCCATATCACCATTTATGTTGCCTCCACCAGAACAATAAGAAAAGAGCTTTTCAGCAACATGTGAATTTGCAGGAGAGTTGCAGAACGGGATAAAAGCACTTCTCTCATAGGCACAGCCCTTCGTAGCAGAAAATCAAAGTTCAAGATCATGAAGCCAACTCTTCAGTGTAGTAAAATAAGACAAAAATTGGCATAATACTTGAAATATCCCAAAGAAAAACACAGATGAACTTCGATGATTGTGAAAAACCAGAGGAACTGCTTGTTTACAGTATAGGAACACTGATAATATACCCACAAGTAAATGAGGAAACAAGTGCATCAAAATACTGAATCAGTGGCATCCTAACATCATTCCAATTCCTAAAGAGTGGAAAAAACCTAGCAAAGTTAATCATTTGAGGAACCAATCAGACACGATAGCAAGTAGATAAGGCAGAAATTAAATTACTCAATTGGTAATAAAAGTAAGCTGCATAGAGCAAGAAGGTGATAACTCACATGGCTTGTGGACATTGAAGGAACCAAATTGTTCCCATTGTTAGGATGAAGAGGCAACATACACGGTGATCCAGAGCTCAACTTTTGTGAAGGGATACTGAGTTGTTCATAAAGAGCCATCTTATTCCTTGGAGGTGCCTTTGGCCCTCCTTTCTCTGTATCATTAACATGAAGCCTTGGAAACATAGGACTTGGCATCTTTTCCTCATCTTTTGTACCTCTCATCTTGCCAACCTCTCCGTTTCACCCCAAACTCGACTCACAGAAACTTGCTTTTTTGTCGAATTCACGGCAACATCCAAACACCATCCTTTTAAGGCAAAAGTTTTACATCAGACAAAAGGATTGCCCTACCCGATGATCAATTCAGATTGAAATCTTAAGTGCAAAACCAAAAGATCTTTGTATACCGGGTAGCAAAATAGTTACTTTGTTCAGAATTCACTCATTCCAGAAGTACTCAAGATCAGCCTCCTTCAATAAAGAAGCTTTTTGAATAAATCCAACCATGAAGAACAGAAAGTAGCCACTTGATGTAGATGTGGATTTTTATAGTTACTCAAATTATCCCCACCTCAAAAAGGCAAACCTCCTTGTGGATAAGCATATAGAATCAACAGAGGGTGAAAGGAAATTGGCAAGAATATGAATTTTACAGCAACCCACTTGCGAAAACCAATTCCTCAGACTAAAGATGATCGACCAAGTTGATTATAACCCAACTTTACAACAACCCAGAACTAACCAACGTCGAAAAATCCAAACTTGAAGCTGAAATTCACGAGCCAAGAAGAAGAAAACATGACATTACTGGAAATAACATATGAACGTGTTAAAAGGATAGGGAAATGGTAGTGAAAAGAAAACGAGAAACAAAGATGAGAGGAACAGAGGAGAAAGTAAGTGGAGATAGAATCAACAGGTAATATGTGGCAAAAGGTAGATTCGGCTAGAGAAGAGGGTTGCCTTGGAATTCCATAAGAGAGGATCTCACCCAAAAAGCTATGCAAAGCCAAGAAAACGACAACAAGCGAGGTGTGGGTTATGTGGGTCCCAATTGGACAGAACGCAAAAATTTCCTGCCGAGTTTTTAATTACACAAAGCTTTTTACATGTTCCAGTTCCAACAAGTTAGATCCTGCCACTTCAGAACGGGACCCACAATATCTGGTCTCAAACTCGATCGCCAAAGATCAATGCCCATTTGGACTAAACTGCTAAAGATCGCACCTTTTCACTTTAAACTCATTTCCTGCTAAAGAAAACACGACTCAGAAAAGTTCCAAACTTTACGCAGAAAGTCACTCTCATTAACAATTCCACAGGAGTGCCTGATCCGTATGCTAATTATAAGTAACTCTGCCATGTTCCTTTTAGTCTCAGCCTGTAAAAAGGGGTAATAAGAAAATTGTCTGAAACCACTTTGACAATTGTACGAAAGACTGGGTCTAAACTCACGTGTGAGCAATTAGCGAGCTAACCTGAGCATTATAACCACACGTTGAATTTTTTTATCTCAGAAGTTTGGCCAATCTTTTAAATAAAAATCCGTTAAAGATCAGAGTCAGCGACTCGGGTCTTATGTTTTTGGGGAGTTCTAACCATGTTCTGTTTCTATGTCCGTGCAGCCACAGTCCAATCGTGGAGCGTTTTAGCGTCAGATGTTTGGATGTAATCAGGTTGTGGCTTTCAATGAACGACTGGGCGCGTGAGTAATCTTGTTCAATAAACAAAGATTGCTTTTTGTTACAAGACATTGATCAAGTCACACGTGATTGTAGAGATCAGTTTCCAAGTTTTGTGGACACGTTGCCTTTATTTGCAGATGTTGAGGAAGATATTATTCGAACTAAAAGGAGAATATGAGAAAATGCTTTATATGAGAAGCTGAAGATTTTATACCACACAGAGCAGGATTGCTAGTAAGGATTTTTTTTTCCTTGGATTGATCCTTTAGAAAATCAAAGATAAAAACTTTACCTCCACAATTGATCTTGCTATTGATCTTCAAATTGCAATGTAAAACCTAGAAGCAATGTTTCATCTGAATAGAATAACAATCTGCAAAACTTAGAAGCAATGTTTCATCTGAATAGACTAACAATCGTTGAGCAGAAGGAATATTAACTAAAGGGCTAAATTGGACATCGATGAAATAAGCAAAAGTACATGGGGGCAGACAACGCAAGGATTCCAAATGAGCTGCTCTTGGTATTTTCCGAACAAAGATGAAAGATTAGATTGCAAACCAGCAAATATAATATCCCGTTAAACACAATTAATATTTACAAGCTCAGTGTATCACAACATTACAGGTACATAAAACATTCAACTAGTTAAAATATTTATATATAAAAAAAAAGGCATTTCCTTTGGCATGTATCTCACCAAATGCAATTCCCACAAATTATTCACCATGTTTTCTTTCTTTTTGTATAGACCGGAAAATCCGCGCTGCCGATTCAGTTGCCAGTCTAGGGTCATGCGGTACGACCCTTATAACCTGTGCCTGTTGTTTGTTGGTTTGACCATTTCGATCAGATGCCTGTGTCTCTTGTTTGTTAGTTTGAGCAATTTGATCAGATGCCTTAACTGTTGATTCTTTGTGAGGAGGTGGAAGAGCATTTCCTCTATTCTCCGCTGGACTGCTTGCCGTACTTCCCTGTACATCACTTTCCTTCATCGTTTGAGATTTCTCAACAGGACGAGAGATTACTTTACTTGTCTGGCTTGGCATGCTGCGTGAGCTCTTGTGAGGGAACACTAAGTTAACGTTTCCAACTGCTACATGGTTGTCCTTCAGCTCGGGTGCAGAGAATGAATTCATCTGCTCCACCGAGCCAGAAACTGAGGGATTCAAGAATGGCATGCCATATGGTAGAAAATAAGTCTGCCCTAATGGAGGGGTACCAGAAACCTGACCAAATCCTTCCTGGTGTGGAGCCGGAACACCGTAAGCTGCATTTAAGAAGTCTCCACTCCCTGGTGTTAGGCCCATAGGATTACAGTTGCCATAAACAGGTGCCATATATCCAGATGTAGGGGGGAATGAACCTGTGCAGGGCTTGTATACAAGTCCCTCAGATGGGGACAGCACTGGAACTAACCACTGATTTCCAGGCGGTGGGAAATACCAAGGAGTTAGATTGTTATTTGAAGCCACAGGTGCTTGTAGTGGAGTTCCTGAAGGTGGCCCATTATTTGATTGCTGGGAAGGACGTGCTTTATTGATTTCCTTGTTGACAGAAGGAAGGGGTAGTTTCCCAACATTATTCTCATCAGCAAATTCAGTATCTGGCAGTGGTTTCTGATATCGCTCTTTCGGTTTAACAGTCAAGGGTATTTGCTCTATGGCATACTCGGATTGCAACTTCATAGGAGATGCTTTTCCAACATAAAGGTCATCCTCATGCAAGAGTTGGGGTGAACTAGCCATTAACTTTTGTACCTGTGGCAGATTAATCTTAGATTATTTTCTCACAATTACGTCTAAGAAACCAAGACAAGAATTTTTGAATTAACTTGTCTCCATTCACCTTTATAAGTCTATGCAACTCAAATACTTGTATTGCAAATACTCTTTGTTGGCTGAAATGATAGCAAAAGAAACTTGTCAAATACTTGAGAGAACAAAGACACAGCAATAAGGCAATCAGTAGGCCTAACCCAAAAAATAGAGCCTCAAATTAATCACAGAAACAGAATTACACTCTGGAAAGAAATACAAAAACTTCTTGCAGGATAACATGTGGATAATTCGTTCTTCCTACAAGAATTTATTGGAATCAATGAATATATATGTGAGAGAGAGAGAGAGATAAAAACTTCGACAATATAAAAACATGTATTGTTCCTCCTTAGGCACAAGTTACATCAGGTTAAGCGCATAAGGATGAACCAAACCAAATAATTAACCAAGCATTTGGAAAATTTCCAACTGGCAGATTAAGATATCTTCACATGTACACAGAACATACATATTCACAGATACATATAGACACATTTTCGATACACAAAGCCGAGAGTTGCTAATGGTCAGGTTCACAACAATACCACATGCATTTGAGGGTATTATGTCTGCAGTACTTTTAGAGAACTTCAAACAATTCTTTAGTTGAAGTTAAGCAACTTGAAATATACAATTAACAATATTGCAAGTAGACTTTGATTTCCTGCTCATTTACTGACTATGCCACTGACTGATTGAAGATTGAAATATACCAATTCACTTTAACCATGCTATGCCCTTATGTAGGATTCTCCACAATGGTTTCAGGCATTTTCAATAATTGCAATTCCTAAAAGCAAACAGAACTCCATCCCTATCATTTTAAAGGAAAATTTGCAACCAAAATAATAGAAAGGAACCTTTATCATCTTTATTGTACTTATCAGCAGTTTTTTCTGCTCTAATATTTGCTCTACATACAATCTATCAAACAATCACTCCACTTGAAGGTATATTTAAGAAGCCACTCAATTAACTTAAACAACTTGACAAAACCTAGTCCACAAAGTTCTGCCATAACTAGAGACATAATATTCATTAAGATTCAGATAATTTAATATGTATGCAAGGAGAGCAACTGCTATAAATGGTTAAATTTATAACTTAACACCAACATAAAATCAAACTCTATTAACCAAGTATCAAAAATTCCAATGAACTAGAAACATTAGAAGTGAAGCAGCAACAACAAGACAAATAAACTTACTTGGCAATAGCTCTTCTAGCTTTCCAGAATTGCTTCTCCCCTATTACTTCCACAACATCATCAGGTGTTACAATCAAAGCTGTTCTTGAGTCCAACATGGAAGATTCTGAAACATCATCAGGTCTTTCTACAAGCTCCATCTGTAGAGAATCATGCTTCTTGTTTCCATAGTTCTCACTGCAATTCTCAACCCTTTTAGGACTTATGTTATCATCTCCAAGTGATGGCCTTGAATTTGATTCACTTCTCGACTTGGAAGAATTTTCATCACCTCTGTCCCCTAATGATTCTACTGAAATATTATCCCCGACTGTTGTATCGTGTGTTGTGGCAGACTGTTGGTTTAATATGACATTTGCACCATTTAAGCATTTTGAAACATCTTCCATATTACTCCTACAGTCCCAACCTGATAATGAATGTGCTTGCTTCATTGATTCAATATTTTTAACCCTCACTGAAGGGCTAGCAGACGCATCGGCTAAGGTCTGATCTTTAAGTGATGGCACTGAATCAGATTCTTCCATACGAGTCTGAAATGCTTTTGCATTCTGTTGATGTTGGTTCCTAAGATATTCTCTTGCCTGTAGATTTATTGTTTCCGATCCTTTCTTAAGCTTTCCAGATTGCATTGAATAGCTCAAGTTTGAGCAGGCCAGATCTTGACTTTTGCTGTGCTGCCTGTTGTCACAATTTACATCAGCTCCTGAATTAACAGAGCCAGGAACTCTAAAGTCATTTTCATCTCCATGCTTATTCCATGAAAAGTTCTTAAAATTGGAGAAATCTGATGGTTGAAATGAATTAGATTTTGCAGTAACAGCAACCAAGGGCTTCGAAATATTCAAGCTTTGACCATTTGTGCCATTCATGGAATTTTGTTCTCGACTTCCAATTTCACCATTAGAGTTGCCTCCACGAGAGGAACACAGAAGATTCTTTTCAGCAAAATGTGTAGTTGCAGGAGGGTTCCGAGGTGGAATAAGATCACTTCTCTCACAACCATATCCCTATGAGTTCATATCATTTATAATCAAACAGCTAAAGACAGTAACTAGAACTTATTTTAAGCTCATGAAAGCAGATTTTCAGTGTAAGGAAATGACCTTGGAATCATAATCTGTTTAAGGAAAACCACTAAGAAGATCCCACTTATAAATTAGTTGAACTGTAGTACTGCTACCTATGTCTTCCTATCCAGTCCTCTTATTCTAATTTCTCCTATTGAATCCTCAGTATCTGAAATATGAAAATGAAGTCCTCTTGATAAACTCTGATAAAATGTTCCCCCCATATTTGCAATCAGTATCATCTAATTTTGTTGCAATGAATTTAATAATACGAAGACTTTCATAGAAACAAGAAATTAAGTAGACCAAAATGCAAAAAGAAAAAAGCACAAGTAAAGTGACTGGAAAAGTGTTTCCTTTTCCTTTCCAAATCCAATTATCGATAACTCGAAGAAATTTATTTTCTTTTCCAATAACACAACTACTGAAATAGGAAAATTTAAAACAAAAGGACTAATACCAAATACATACGTAGAAAGGTAGTTAATTAGGTCACCCCAATTAGATGAACTTCTACGAATCTGTTTGTTTATCTTATGGCCAAAGTAAGCAGAGGAACCAAATGAACAAGAATTCCTGAATTAATTGTATATAGCATACCACTTGTAATCAATAGGCACATAGAACACCCAAGGAACCATCAAAAGTGAATAAACTAGGCATCAATAATCAACTCACATCCAGAAAGATGGTATTTTGGTGACACGTAAAACCACAAACAAGAACAATTAGGATCATAAACACATGAAAAGTAAAAATCGATTAAAAAAAATAAAAGATAAACATTTCATAGATGATCAAAACTCACATGGCTTCTAGGCACTGAAGGAACCACGCTGGCCCCAGTGTTGGATGGAAGAGGCAACATAGAAGGTGATCCGGGGCTGAACTTTTGGGAAGGAATACTAAGCTGTTCATAGAGAGCCATTTTATTCCTTGGAGGAGCTCTAGGCCCTCCTTTCTCAGTATCATTCACATGAAGCCTTGGAAACATAGGGCTCGCTAACTTTTCCTCATCTTTTGCCCCTCTCATCTTCTTCTTCCCTTAGTTTCACACACTCACACAAAAAAGATTGCGTTTTGATCCAAACACCATCCTTTTCAAACCCAAAATTCAATACCCATCAAAGAATTTAGCTAATTGAACATAATCTCAAATTGGCTTTAAAGAGTGTAATGAGCTAAGTACTAAACTGAATCAAACAGGCAGAACCTTCCGATAAAAACAAAACATAACAACTGACCTAAACGAGATGGGGCAAAATTCTTCGAGCTATGACTAAAACCACGAGTGTAACGTCCTGAATTAGAAGGCACGACAAGTAGCACGGTGACAGAGACCAAATCGGCGTCGAGCTTACTGCGTAGGAGCGAGAGCTTAAGGGGACGTTCTAGAGGTCTTCTTGTGCCAAACTACGCAGTTTTGGGTTTTAATCCGGATCCAACCGACCGGGTCGGGCAGATTCGTGTTGAATTCGATCTCGTTTTGCCGTCTTGGAGGTCACTACGAGTGCGCTTTTTGATTACTTTTGTAATAAAATTTGTGTGCCAAAAAGTGACAGATGTGCACTAATAAATAAAAAATATAATTAAATTATGTTATAATTAACATTTTTAATTTTATTTGAAATTTTTTATAAATCTTCTTTATATTTTAAAAAATTTTAGAAAAATTGTTATAATCTTTAAAATAATCTAATAAACTCTTTTTAGTTTTTAATTTACTACAAAAATTATTTTCTTAAATTTTGATTAAAAATTAGCAACAAAATATACGTAACGTAAATATTTAATGCAAACTAATCAAATATCATAACTCAAATTTAATCTGATTAAATTATATTTTAAGTAATAATTTAAAATAATTAATAATTTAATTAATTATGTTGGAGCTTAAGAATTGAATTAATAATTTATAACTAAGTTATAAAAAAGATATTTGTAAAATTAAAAATAAAAAGTAGTTTCAAATTTTTAAAACTTTTTAATTTATAAAGAAATAAATCCGGTGATAAATGTGTAATTTTCTAATCCACATTGATATAAGATGATTCAGCAGGGCCTGTAAAGTTGCTCTTGGACCACAAACCAGGCCTGGTGTTCTGTGAAACTCACTACTTCAACTTCAACCTGGTCCTGAAGCCTTGGTGAGAGTACTAGGCTCAGGGTATACAGATGTTAGACCCCAGTACCCTGATAAAAATCAACTTGAAATGAAGCAAATATTCAAATGAATTATTTAAACTGTCTGATAAAAAATAACGGCTGCAAGTAATAATTAAAATTTTAAATTTGAAAAAAAAATATATCAATTTTATTTAATTTTTCAAGTTTTTGATTTAATTTACTTTAATAACTCTTATTATTAAGATAATAATTAATTTATTAATTAATCGATCAGTTTTATAAATTAATAAATTTTGTAAAATTTATTTTTTATTGTATATTATTTGATTATGTATAATATAAGATTAATACCCACTCTATTTTAATTCAACTACATTAGCTATCTAATATTAGCATTTTATTATCTTCATGGCGATCCAAGAGTTCTTCAATTTATTATTAATCTATAACAATTTAACATTCTTCCTTATTTAAGGAAATTAAATTAAGGGCTCGTTTGGTTCCACTTCTATTTTTCTGTTGTTGTTTTTAGTTTCTGTTTCCTGTTTTTAGTTTTTGTTTTTTTGCTTAAAAAAATGAAAACCTATTTGGTTGAGATTTGTAACATAAAAACCGAAAAAAAAACTTGTTTAGTTGAAATTTATAATAAACTTATTATTATTATTATTATTATTATTATTGTTGTTGTTGTTGTTGTTGTTGTTGTTGTTGTTATAAAATTTCTACTTACTATTATTATTATTATTATTATTATTATTATTATTATTATTTATTGTTAATAATAATATTATTATTAATTATTGTTAT
>JANTNU010000005.1:3587651-3597700 GCA_024752395.1 Erythroxylum havanense | reverse complement strand
AGTCCCCTAATTTTTTAAAATTTTCGGTACCGGCCGGTATTTGATCGGTATTTTGAATACCAGCCGGTACCAACTGGAATTTATCCCCGGTACCTTTATGCCCGTTCCGGTACCGTTTTCTAGCTAGTACGGAACGTTCCGGCCGGTACCGACCGGAACGGAACGGAATTCAGAACGTTGCAAGTAATCAGAGTTAATCAATTAAATGTATGAAGCTAGTTCATTATGGAAGCGAAAATAAAGGTGTATTTTATGAAGTTGACTACACTTACAATGGATCAAGATACCCAAATGAGCCAGCAAGTTAACTAGTGATGTTAGAATAAAAAATAAGATAGAACATAATCACATAAATCATGTTAAACATAATCTTTGCATATGTGTACAAAAAAACAACAATCGTGTATTTGAATTATTGTTGTAGTTCTATCGGTTAAAGAATATTTTTCTGAATATATTCTTATTCAGAATTTTTTTAAAAGGATGTTCAACTTATCTTTCCGTATTTGGTTTTAAACTAAAAAACTTTAACTGCCTTTGGTAATTATTTAAAGAATAATGACTATAATACCCCTCATGGGTGTATGTGATTCATTATCTCCCACTTACACATGATGAGTTTTAATTTAATTTAAAAAACTCTGCAATTCTCATATTTGTTCAATAATCGGTGTGATCAGCATAGACGAAAGTACATTGTCATATATCTGTTAGGAGTATAAGACATCTCGATTAACAAATTGATCCTGAGACTTATATGTCCTTAAGTAGACATTGTATGCTATACTCGAGGTCATATATCATATTTTCACTTTCCTTTGATCTCATTTATTTTTCTTGCGTTATGATTGTATTCAAGTTCTCTACAAAAGAGACGATGACTATCTATGGATACTTTTTCTGTGAGTCAATAATCTAAATAAATGACATTCCTTTGTTTTCAATTCTCTTTTGAATTAAATTTAATTTGCTTTCTTAAAATTATTCCATAGGATCACATTTTGCATGATCTTTTGGCAATAACCTAAAGTAGCAAACCTTAAATTCAATTATCAAGAATGAAACAAGAGTTATAAGGGTATATGATGAGGTTTTTCTTAACCTCAAAGGTTTCACACAATGTAAGATGAGATCTTAAGACTTACATTAATACTTTTTGTGGTTAGTTTTGCATACATGGTACCAGTCATATGTTACAGTATTTACCCACTTTATTTAATTTGAACTTCTTTCATTTAAGAAATACTATATAGATGATAGTTCACACATACTTAATGTTTAACTTGAATTCACTTATCTACTCAAAACCTATTTAGAACTAACATCTGACAGCATAAGACAGATATAGTGATCATTAAATCACTTTGAACCAATTTTCTTACGGCATTTATGGTTAAATTTCTCATTCTCAATTATCACCTAGATAATAAACTTTAAACATGTCTCATCTCTAGTGAGCATAAACACCAGAGGTGATTTCTCGTATGAGAGGGCCAATCTTCATATACTTGTGATTCATCCCAAAATATATTTATGCAAAACACATATATTCATTAATCAATGATCCACAATGTATAATCTTCATCATATATTATATCCAAAATATGACATTATAATGAGTGAACATACATAGAGAAATATTTTTAAGTGCATTTCACCATCTATGTAGTCCTAGTGACTTTACATGCCCAATGTATACATCTTTGGAAATTGACTTTGTCATTGGGTTTGCCATCATATCTTGTGTAGATATATATTTAATGTTCACTTCTTTTCGTGTAGCTATATCTTTCACATAATTATACTTGGTATCTATATGCTTTGTCTTACAATGAAATTTGGGGTCTTTAGTATAAACGATTGAAGCTTGACTATCACAATTGATTACTGGATTAATTTCACTTTTAGTGACTCCCAAATGCACTAAGAATCGATAAAGCCACACAACCTCTTGTACTGTAACTGAGAATGCTATAAATTTAGCTTCTATTATGGATAATGCAACAAAAGATTGTTTATTACTTTTCCATGATATTGCTCCAGTGTTTAGTAAGAATACATATCATGAGGTATATTTTATTTCATCTAAATCTTCTCCCCAATCTGCATCTGTATACCTTTGTATACGTAAATCATTGCCTTGATAACATAATGCATAGTCCATAATTCTCTTTAGATACCTCAATGGGCTTGACCTGTATTTGATTGATATCTGCTCACCATCCCAACAACGTAACAAATATCTGGTCTTGTATACATCATTGCGAACATTAAACTTTCAACTGCACTAGAATAGGGAACATTCTTCATTTTTTCTCGTTCTCGTGGTGTTAACAGGTAATTTCTCTTACTAAGGCCTTCATTTTTAGCAATATGATTATTAATTAGTTTGGAATCTTGCATACAGAATCTTTTAAGAATTCTTTGAATGTACATTGCTTGTGAAAGCGATAACAATTTCTTTGAATTATTTCTTGAAATCTTGACTCCAAGAATGTAAGTCGCTTCACCCATGTCTTTCATTTCAAATTTAGATGATAACCAATCTTTGATTTGCGTAAGGAACACACAGTTATTACAAGTAATCAATATATCATCCACGTATAAAGATGAAATTGTAAATTTATCCTTGGATCTCTTAATATATAGACAATGGTCTTCATTGATCATTTGAAAATCATACGAAATGGATACATTATGAAAACAAATGTACTATTGTCTTGAAGACTACTTCGGGTCATAAATTGATTTTAATAACCGACATATCTTATTTTCTTGACGTGCCTTAATGAAACCTTCAGGTTGTTCTATATAGAATTCTTCCTCTAATTCTCCATTGAGAAAATCAGTTTTTATATCCATTTGATATAATTCAAGATCTATGCTGGCTACTATAGCCATAATAAGACGGATTGAAGCAAACTTCACAATAGGTGAAAAAGTTTTCTCGTAATTAATTCCTTTATATTGTTTATGTCCTTTTGCTACAAGGCGTGCCCTGTATCTTTCAATATTGCCATCAACTTTTCACTTCATTTTTGAGAACCCACTTGTTCCCAGTTGCCTTGTGCCCTTCAAAGAGGTCGACCAAGTCCTATACTTGATTGGAGCTTAAAGAAGCCATTTCTTCTTTCATTGCTTTCATCAATTCTTCTTTAGCAGCATTAGTAAGAGCCTCCTGTACATTCTTTGGCTCTTCTTCTGTTTGTGGAATAATCATATTAATTTCTCCTTCAATCTCAATACGACGTCGGGGAATTATTCATTGATTACTTGATCTTAAATGAGGTTCATCATAAACAAATTTATAATTGATTTGATTGCTCCCACTCGGATCAGTCATTATAGAGAACGTTTATGTGGAATTGCTCCCATTTAGTTGAAGTTTCCCATCTTGATTCTTCATAATAGAATCATTCTAATTAATCATCTCATATAATAATACGTCCTTACCTACTTCGCTTTGCTTTGAAAAATCATTCTCTGAGAATGTTACATCTCGGGATTCAAAGTCAGTTACACCTTCATTACCTTGTTCACCAATGAACACGTATCTTTTTGAGTGTTCTAAGTATCTAATAAAAATACCTTTTTCTCCTTTTGGGCCTAATTTCCTATATTTGTGAGAGAGATTATGAACATAGGCTACATATCCCAAGGTCTGAGACTTGACACATCAAGTCTCCTACTAGTCCACAAATCATATGGTGTGTTAATAATGATTTCCTGGGCACACAATTAAGTACACAAGTGGCTGCTAGCAATGCGTCACCCCAAAAGTTGATTAGTAAATATGCTTAGGCCATCATGGACTTAATCATTTCTAATAGTGTCTTATTTCGTCTTTCAGTGATGTCATTTTGTTATGGGATTCTAGGAATTGTTAAATGCCTTTCTATTCCTTTCTCATCACATAGAGCCTTGAACTTGTCTGACAAGTATTTTTGTCCACAATTAATTCGTAATGTTTTTATTTTCTTATCTAATTGATTCTCAACCAAGTTAACGTATTTTATGAAACAATAGAATGCTTCTGATTTATGAGAAATCAAATAAACATGACCATACCGAGTATAGTCATCTATGAAGATGATGAAATAAACTGCTCCACATCTAACCCTTACATTCATTGGACCATAGATGTTAGAATGAATTAATTGCAAAGGATATAAAGCTCGTGTTGCCTTTTCAAATGACTTTCTGTCCATTTTACTAGCTAAACAATGCTCATATGTAGATAGATCTACTTGACTTAGATTACTTAAAAGTCCTTCTTTAGCTAATCGACTGATTCGATTTTGACCCATATGATATAGTCTAGCATGCTACAAAGTTACATCATTGTTGAAATTACTAGATGTAAATAATGAATAACTAATATTATTATTTTCCTTTAACACGTCCAGTATAATAAAACCATCACATAAAAAATCATGACCATAATAAATATATCCTAGATATAAATCCATTCGACCATTGTGGAAATTTATATTGCAACTAAGTCTAACCAACATCAACATAGATAAAAGAGTCCTACGAATCTGTAGAGCAAATAATACTTCATATAGGATGAGGGGTCGTCCTCCACGCATGTCCAATTTACATGTACCAATTTCTTGTACAGTAACTTTGAAATTTTCACCATACAATGTTGATGGGACGATTGGTAGGCGTAAAGCTCGGCTCGTTGCTAAGGGTTACACTCAAGTTTATGGGGAAGATTATCATGATATTTTTTCTCCCGTAGCAAAAGTTGTCAAAGTTCGTATTTTCTTAGCTGTTGCAGCAGCGCAAGGTTGGGATTTGAATCAACTAGACATTAATAATGCGCTTTTGCATGGCTATCTCGATGAGGAGGTTTACATGGTGCCTCCGGAAGGTTACTCCAAGGCACGCGAGGGTCAAGTCTGCAAGCTGGTGCGGTCTCTATATGGGCTTAAACAAGCCTCACGTTAGTGGAACACTGAACTTACAAATTTTCTCTTGCGTTTTGGTTTTCAGTAGAGCGACCACGATAATTGTTTATTTGTGTTTTGCAAGGATGGTTGTTTCTTGATGCTCTTAGTGTATTTAGGGTTGGCTAAATACTTCCTCGGTCTGGAGATATTTCGTGATGATACTGGTATTTTTCTTAATCAACGAAAATATGTGTTAGATTTGTTGCTTGATTCTGGTCTTCTTGGTTATAAACCTAAAAAGGTTCCATTTCCGAAAGGGGGAAATTTGTTTGATGATAGTAGTCCATTATTGGTGGATCCGCGGGAGTATCGTAATTTAGTCGGTCATTTGTTGTATTTGGGGTTTTCTCGACTGGACGTTATGTATTGTGTCCAACAACTCAGTCAATTTTTGCATTCTCCTCGGCTGGTTCATCTCCATCATGCTCTTTATGTTCTGAAATATCTGAAACAGAGTCCTTCTTTGGGCCTTCATTTTCCGGCTTCTTCTGATTTGCGGCTACAAGCTTATTCTGACGCTGAATGGGCGACGTGTCTTGTGTCTCGGAAATCTTTGACTGGGTTCTGCATTTTTTCGGGGGGCAGTCCAATTTCCTAGAAAACTAAACGCCAGTCCACTGTTTCGCGGAGCTCTGCGGAGGCTGAGTACCGGGCTATGGCATCTACCGTTTGCGAGTTGAAATGGGTCAGCTTCTTACTTTATGATTTGTGGATTCCAGTTCCCCTTCCGATTCCGTTTCATTGTGATAGCAAATCAGTCATCCATATTACTTGTAATCCCGTGTTTTATGAACAGACGAAGCACCTTGACATTGATTGTCATGTTGTGCGCAATCAATACAAACAGGGGTTTATTTCGCCGGTTCATGTGGGTTCGTTCTTTCAGCTTGCTGACATTTTCACTAAGCCTCTTCCTGCACCTGTGTTTCACCGCTTGTTGTCCAAGTTGGCTTTGTCTGATTTTCATCAAAGTCCAACTTAAGGGGGGATGTTAAGCTACTCTGCTTCCTTCGTTTGTTTCTTCTTACTGTAAATAGTTAGTTAGTTAGTTTGTTAATTAACTGAATAACCAACGTTTCTCTTGACTGGATAGTTGTAAATGTATTTAAGACTCGCAGATTCGAGCTTACGGTGAAGTTAACGTGAAAGAGTGAGAAACTCTGTTTTTCTCTCACTAAACCACTCTGTCATATTTCTATATTGATCAATCACTTATTTAAAGATTGCATAATCTTTTATATAGAAACTAAGTCTACACAAGTATAATTAATTATAAATTTTAGATAGTACAGTTCTATATAACTTGTCCATTTACCAATTTACCAATTTAAAAATAACTTAACATTGATTTTGACAAATCTTATAATACTTCACTTCAATATGTTTATAGAAGAACATGACGTATAATATGGTCTTATTTTAGGCCGTGTTCAAGTTGATGAATTGTGATGATAATAATGTTTGGTGCAGTATTACTATAATTTAGAAAAATTCAATTAAATTATGGTCATGTTTGGTTTGAATAACTTAATTTAATTCATTTGTAATTTATAGATAATAATTAAGATATTGTAATTATTAGAATTAAAATTTTAAATTTGATTATATATTAGTGAAGTTAGTTGAACTTCTTGTACTGTTAAGATAACAAACACATATATGTTATTATTACTTGTATACTTACTCAAAACAGTGATGAGATGTGTGATATAATATGCTCTCTCTTATGTATATGTGTATAATTTATAACGAAAAATTACAAGTTGTTGCCAAACTTGCGCTTCCGTTTTATTCTTCCTCTACTTTTAACTTTACTCCAAATATATAACCGCAAATGCTACCATTAATAAATAGCTACCGCAATATAAAATGAAGTTTGGGATTCTAAACTGTTTTATGTTCTTTTGAGATTGTAAGGTTTCTTATGTCTTCATGTACTACAATGATGCAGTTGATGCTATGATGGAAATAAAACAAGTCTACAAAATTAATAAAATAGACTGGCAAGGAGATCCATGTCTGCCTTCAACGTACATATGGACCGGTTTGAACTGCACCAATAATGACGACAATGTTGAACTTTCAAAAATAATCTCGTTGTGAGTTTATTTTTAATCAAGTAATGTTTGATTGTAGAGAATTATATTTTAAGCATTATGAAGAAGAGATTTCTCAAATTGTAGACCAACAAGCATGCATGCTTTGGTTTTGGGAATATTGTCTGCCTGATAAGTAGAGATATTTTAATTATTTATTTATTTCATCTTAATTGTGTACAGGAACCTCAGTTTAAGTAGCTTGAGAGGAGATATAGCTTCAATCTTTTAGAATCTCAGAGCAATGCAGAACTTGTAAGGATCCTTACCTTTTATTTTATAGAATGTGCCAGCTGCTTATAGTAATCCACAAAATGAGATTCTATGACTTATGTCTACTAATCAGTTCATTTTGTTTTAGGGATTTGTCATTCAATGAACTCACTGGAACAGTGCCTGAGTTTTTAGGACAACTTCCAAATCTGAGTTTACTGTAAGTTAATAAAATTTTATGTTTTCGTAAGAGTTTTTTCATCACATGTATAATTGATTATTTTTTTGTTTGCATTCATTGCAGAAATTTAAATGGGAATAAGCTCTTCGGTGTAATTCCTCAGCTTCTTGTTGAAAAGGCTAAGACTGGTCTACAGCAATTAAGGTTTGATACTTTTCAGCATTTTTCTATATTTTTATTTACCATAAAAGATAGATTACGATTTTGATGCTTCTTTGATTAAATACCAGCTTTGATGGTAATCCAAGACTATGTCTAATTGTGCCCCGTGAGAAATCGAAGAAAAATCTAATGTTTCCAATTGTTATATCCACGATTTCAATCTTGACGTTTATCCTATTAAGCATCATGATTATTACATGGATAATGAAAAAGCATAGAGGTAAATTACTTTTTTTGTTTGTAGATTTTCCGAGTAAACTCATCTCATTATGGTTTATATTGTCTTATAAAAGTTGGAATAGTAAATCTTTTTCATCTTCTCTCCAGTCATCAAATGCAAAAAGGATTCATTACCAAAATCAAAGAATCATTCATTTACATACTATGAGATTTTGAGCATTACTAATAACTTCCAAGATGAAATTGGAGAAGGAAGATTTGGAAAAGTTTATCTCGGCAACCTGAAGGATGGCAATCAAGCTGCAGTCAAGTTGTTGTCTACATCTTCCAAGCAAGGATATAAAGAATTTTTAGCAGAGTTTAGATATAAAGAAAAGAAAAACAGTTTTCTTGAATTGATGTCAAGCTTATATGGGAGACGTACGCATAAGTAATTTTCATTAATCATGACAATTCTTGAACACACAGGTTGAGCTCCTACTAGTTGTTCATCACAAAAGCTTGGTCCCTCTGCGTGGTTACTATAACGAGGACGGAATTATGGCGCTTGATTATATGGAAAATGGGAATTTACAACAATATTTATCTGGTAATTAACCATAAGCTAAGTTAATTATCTTTCCTTATTGGCCAACCATTCATTTATATTGAATTGATTGTCAAGTTTAGTTTCCTCGAGAGAGAATACTATTTGATGTTTTGTAGGTTCAAGAGCAGATGTTATAAGTTGAAAAAAGAGACTTCAAATTGCAATAGATGCAGCACATGGTCAAGCTCTGTCATAAATAATTCTTTCACATATTTCATGTAATTATGTTAGAAGTGTAGCTAATATCTCTAATTAAAGTTGCAGGGTTGGAGTATCTACACAATGGTTGCAAGCCGCCAATAATTCACAGACATTTTAAGTCTTCCAACATCTTATTAACTAGAGATCTGCAAGCCAAATTATCTGATTTTGGGCTGTCTAGGGCACTGACAACATTCAAGGACACCCATGTCACTACGTAACCTGCTGGCACTTTAGGGTATCTTGATCCATCGTAAGTGTCAATGGTTTGCTTCTTAAAAACCTCCTAATCAAACACAATCTTAGTGGTTGTAACTTGTCATTTTTATCTCCATAAAGGTGCCGTGCATCAGGAATTTTCAACAAGAAAAGTGATACATACAGTTTCGGTGTAGTTCTGCTTGAGCTAATAACTGGGCAACCAATAGCAATTCCAGTAGAAGAGTACCATTGTCATATAATTCAATGGACTCATTCTTTGATAGAAAGAGGCGATATCAAGAGAATAGTTGATCCAAAATTACAAGGTGAAGTCAACCTCAATTCTGCGTGGAAATCTGTGGAGATAGCAATATCCTGCGTTGCACCAAATGCAACACAAAGACCTGACATGAGCTGTGTACTCGCTGAGCTGAAGGAATCTTTGTCTTTAGAGATGACCTCAGAAGAGGATAGAAGCATGACAATGTTGCTGAATCAACAAGATTTGAGTCTTCCTAGTGCTAGATAGTAATATATGTTCAAAAATGTTTTAGTGTCCTAACCTCCACAAGAGCTTCTCTAGTGTCACTTTCGTCCTGTTATGTACTAATAATTTTTAGGATAATAAATTAAAAAGTTATAAACTTTTTTAAAAGGTTTTTTTTTAATGTTCAGTGTTCAATTTTTAATTAATTATCTAAAATTTTAAATATTAAACAATCCAATTTAAACTTATTTTTATTCATGTTTTGTTAAAGTAATTGACAAAATAACTTAAATATTATATTCTAAAGGTTATATGATATCATTTTGTATCTTTCTTTATTATGTAACTTTTAAAAATTATATATTACTCTCTTTCTCCATCTTTCTTTCGCCCTCTTTCTTCTATTTTTATTTTTAAGATTAAACAACTATTCTAGTAAAGTGAAGAAATTCACTTGAAACACAAATGTTCAAGGATGATGCAATTAGAAGTATATTATAATTATAAAAAATAATTTAAAAAAGAAGAATTTAAATCTCCTTGATTTTTACTTTTTTTTTTTAATTTTTAATTATTTTATATAATTAAAAATATATATTTGTGTTACAAATTTTAAATATAGTTTTGTTTATTGTTGCGGTCTGAACAAAACAATTAAATTTTATCTAAACCAATTAGAGGCAAGTGCACCCCGTCGACAAGTAATATAAATCGGTAAGAA
>JANTNU010000005.1:3511187-3521453 GCA_024752395.1 Erythroxylum havanense | reverse complement strand
CTGTGCGTTGAGCTTAAAGCTCTAAAATACGGTGGCTGCACCGGTCACAACTGTCATTATCTGATCATGCATAATGGCATGAATGCACATGTTTCAATTACACTAATCGTGTCACAACCTAATACCACCTATCCAATTTTGCATTAAAACCAATTAATTGCAATTTATGCACAATTAACACTTCTATAACAATTCCAAATATTTTAGACACCTGTGGTCCGAAATCAATCAAAGGCAAACACATATAACCATCCTTTTGTCTCCACATGGCATAAGTGCATAATATTAAACACATAAGGTTGAGAAACCAACTAGGTTACTCACCTCTGAACTTCCGAGCTACTGCCGGGAAGTCTCAGCCATATCGGACGATCGACGCTCCACTTGAGCCTCTATACCAATCAGACTAAGCAAACATTACCAATTGCACAATTTTTTATATTCAATAATGCATATGTAGCGAATGCGATGAGTACTATACATGTTATGACATTCCCGATCCTATTCCCGAATCTTCCAATTCGATCTTTATCACTCAAATTCATATCAATTCCTAATACCATAATTCAATTGACTAGATTCCGAACTCTTTAAAGCTAAATTCCAAGACATTAGAATTATCCTTAAATCAAAATTAAATTCACTATTCAATCACCATCCGATTTCGAGAACCACCGAATTAAATTTCGAAATTCTATTCTTCTAAATTGAAATTCTTAGTCCCTAAATTCCAATCAATCATTACCCGACTCATTAGAAATTTAACCTCAAAATCATCACATAAACACTTAATTCAATTTTGGAAATCAGGCTCCCTCGCCGCGACGTACGCCTTGCCTCACGTCGCGGCGTAAACTGAAACGCTCGTCGCAATGTGTACTTTCGCTCGTCGCGACGTGCGAAAGGCAAATGCTCGCCGCGGCATACGTATCTGCTCGTCGCGGCGTTCGACAGGAATCGGCTCGTCGCGGCGTAGAATTAAATGTTCGTCGCGACGTGCAAGAAGGGAAAGGCTCGCCGTGGCGTGTTCATCACATGTCGCGATATGCAATCCCAGATTTACGTTCGAAACCCAGAAATTCCCAGATCTTCTGATTTAAATCCATTCATTTCCATTCTAAACACTCCAAAACAACTTCATACACTAAACACAACTCATTTCTAACCTTAAATCCATCAACAACCAATTATTCTTCAAATACCCAAATCAAAGTCAACATTTTCCCAAAACCTATATCATCCGAAACTTCTAAATTCATAAACAATTAATAACTTAATTCAATGATCAAATCAAACAAATTAAGACATAAAAAAGTAGGAACTTACTTGATTCAAGCCTTTAAACCTTCGAAAATCACCAAATACTCAAACCCTCGACTCAAATCAACACCCATGGCAATCACCCATTTTCTCACCACTTATCATCTTCTTCTAACCCAAGCTCAAGGATAAATTTAGGTGAAGAAGGAAGCAATTTAAGAGTAGAAAAAAATGGAAAGAAGCAAAGTCAAGAGGATGATTCACGAAAGAGAAGGAGAAGAAGATCAATTTTTCTTTTCAAGAGGGAGAAACATCATGGAAGGAAATTCAAAAGGTAAGAGGTTTTATACAAGGATTTTAAAGCTAAGGGCATGTTTGGCAACTCTCATGCCACATGTCCAAATCTTAGGGTCTAAAAATCCAATTCTTATTCTATTTTTCTCCCAAATTCACAATGACTATAAATATTAAATCCTAAAATCATAACTCAATTTATCTAGTACCAATTGTCAATCAATTTCGGAACCGGAATCCAATTTATCAGTCCTTAAGTCATTTTTTCAGTCCGGATCCATTTCTCTAAAAATTTCGAAAAAAATCCTATAAATCATCAAAAATATAAAACATATAATCCTACACTCCAATTTCAATTCTCAAATCTCTAGACTTCAATTTTCACTCTAAATCCAAAATCAAAACCTAATATGTACAATTATAACCAATTTTTTTCCAATTTACACAATCAAGCCGGGAAATTATCATTCATGTATGTACATTCATATGCTTATGCAATATTAATCATTTATTAATAAAAATATAGAGGTTATAAATGCATGTGCATATCAAATTATGCATGCACCCAATCCTAATCCATCCGAATTACCAATATGCCCTTCACATTGGTAACGGGATGTTACAACAAGCCTCGTATAAATGCTTAACCAATACTTTTCAATGACTATCAGCAAATATTAAAACATATTTTTCAATTATCAATTTATTTAATGTTTTATTAAAATAAGTAATTTATAAATTATTATATTGACGAAAGTCAGTTCTCCATTCATGGAATGTGATTTAATTGTAGGATAAATATAAAGTTTTCAAGTAATATAGGCTCTTGGAATCACTTCAGAGACTTTAGAGTTTAGAGTGCAATGCAGCATTATAATGAAAGCAATAATATAGGGTCCATACTCCATCCCTTTCTAATTAATTTACAATAATATAGGGTCCATACTCCATCCCTTTCTAATTAATTTAACTAACATTTTTCACATCAATAAATTAATTGATAAATTTATAATGAAGAAAATTTAAAAAATCCTTTTACGCTACATAAAAATTGTAGACAATGATGCAATATTTACTTATTTAGAGTTAGACAACAAAATAATTATTAATAGGCTTCGCCCAATTTTACTGACATTTAAGTTAATCTTAAACTTTTGGAAAAAAAAAATTTTGAACTTTGAGATAGACCCAAATTCTGTTGTTTAATTAGATCTAGCCTGAAGCTCGACAGTTTTAAAAAAAGATATTCTTTAAATTAAAAAAGAAAAAATTGACGAAGCTCAAATTTTAGTTACGTGCTTCAAGTCCGATCTAACTTTAGGCCCAACCTAAACTAAGGTACTAACTTTCAAGCCGAGCTCGAGCCTAGGTAACTCATTGCCATCCCCATTAATAATAATATAATTGAATTTTGTTACAGGTAAACTTAGATTGTGCATTCTCATTAAACTTAGATTGTGCATTCTCATTTTCTTAGCTGGTGCTTCCTTATCACTATGTTTTTTATGTCATTTGTGAGTTGTTTTTTGTTATTGGTAATTTGGTTCAGTTTTTAAACTAAGATTGTAGTTTTTGGGTTTTGTCAGATAAAGAGAGGATCATCAACTATTGTGAGATATTTTTAGGTTAAGATGTCTCTTTTATAAACTATTCTAAGTAGTAAAGTTAAACTTTAATTATATGAGTAGAATTTAAATTTATCTAAATTAAGAAATTTGATCATTTATGAGACTCTATTTTATCATTTGGATGAAACTATGTAAATTAGGAAGTTTCATCATCTTTAGGACTATATTTCCCTCTTCACCACACTTGTTGTCAATTTTGGCAATGGGTCATCCCATCCAACATCAAGCTCAATCCAAAATTTTGAATTTAAGCTCTAACCCACAAATTTGAATTTAGATTCAAACTTGGACCAAAGCATGATCGTTGTTAGAAATAACAATGCAAGAAGACAAGCTACGGAATCAATAAAAATATCCGCTCTTCACTTTATTCATCAATCAACTGCTCTTTATATAGAATTTACAAGAACACTAAGTAAATAACAAACTTGAGTTAGAAATAGGAAGCTATCCTATTGGACTTTAACAACTTGAACGTTAAGTAAACAACACACTAACAGCTAGCAGATCTTCCTCCTCATTTTCCTCAACTGATTTGAATCATTCTTTCAACACTCCCCCCTTGATTCAAAGCTAGTTATGCATAATAGATTTCTGATTTCTTCAAACTTGAATTGCCGCATAACTTTTGTGAATAGATCAGCCAGTTGCATCTCTGATCTACTTGCATCTCTGATCTACAAAAATCCATCTTGGTTTCTTTGCTTGCAACAAGATCCCTTATAAAGTGATGCTTAATTTTTATGTGTTTTATCTTACTATGCATCACTGGATTCCTTGTCATCACCATAGTAGATAAGCTGTCATAGTAAAGTGGTGTTGCTTAAGATTGCTTTAGATTCAATTCACTTAAAAAGCCTTTGAATCCATACTCCTTGACATGCAGCAATTGTGGTTGCAACATATTTTGCCTCTGTAGAAGACAATGTTACTGTGCTTTGCTCTTTTAACATCCACGAAATAGCTCCTGATCCCATACTGAAGCAATTACCTGTAGTGCTCTTCTTATTATCTTGTGACCCTCTTAGTCATTCTCTGTATAAGCTCTCAACATAAAGTCTCTAACTCGAAAATCCCAAAACCTATAATCTCTAGTTCCAGCTATGTATCTTAAAATCCTCTTAGCTGGTCCATAATGTTGTTGTGTAGGATTATGCAGAAATCTTGATACAAGAGCTATAACAAAACTGATATCTGGACGATTATAAGTAAGGTAAATAAGGCATCTTATTAGGCTTCTGAATCTTCTTGTTTTTTCCATTTCTATGTCATCTTATTCTTTCAGCTTCTCATTGGTATTCATAGGAGTTACAACTACCTTGCAACGATCAATTCCAAATTGCTTGAGTAGCTCCGCTGCATACTTTCTTATTACACAAATATTCCTTTTCTTGTTTGCTACACCTCCAGACCTAGAAAGTAATTTAACTTTCCTAGATTTGTCATCTCAAACCTTCTCATCATAGATTCTTTAAACTTAAAGATTAATTAAGCAGAAGACCCAATGTATATCATATCATCAATATACAAACTTACTAAGATAATTTAGCCCGTACAAAGCCTTTTTAAGCTTATACACCTTATGATCTTCTCTAGGAATTTTAAAGCCTTCTGGTTTCTCTACATATACATCTTCTTTCAAGTCTTCATTCAGGAATGCAAACTTTACATCAAACTAGTATACTATCCACTATTGTTGAGCTGTTAAAGTAAGAATTCCTCTAATTGTTTCAAACCTTGCAATTGGTGAAAATGTTTCTTCAAAGTCCACACCAAACTCTTGAGTATATCCTTGAGCTACTAGCCTGGCTTTGTGCTTTTGAATGCTCTCATCCGAGTGATATTTGGTCTTAAATATCCACCTGATAGAGATTGTCTTCTTTTCAATTAGTCCTTTCAATAGTTGCTCCTTCATCTTGCATTGCATTTCTCCAAACCTTATTCTGCATAGTTGTTTTGACACTTACTGATCTCCAACAAACAAAGCAAATCTACAGCCATCATCCTCTCCCTTAATCTCATATCTACATCGTGGGATTATGCCATGCTCACTCCTTCATAGTTAAGCTAATTCATTTAGTGTCTCGCTCGGTGGAGACTTTGGGCTATTGATTGCACTGGTGCTATAGGATGTTGGTTTAACTTCAAATTCTTCCTCGCTTGCTTCTGTCTTCTTTTCATATAATTCTGAATTCAAAATAGGAGCTTGCTTCGACATAGCTTCCTTGAAGTTCAGTTTTTCATCAAACTAAACATTTCAACTAAACACTATCTTCTTGGTTTCATGATCAAACAACTTGTATGGTTTTGAACTTTAACAGGCTTGATAAGGAGTCATATTCCATATGGCTTTTGTTGGTGAGATTTTAAGTAGGTAAACAACAATTGCTGTGTCTTCTCCCCAAAACTCATTTTCCATGTCCTTGGCTTTTAACATGGAACAAACCATCTCCACTACCATTTTGTTCTTGTGTTCTGTGCTATTCCATTTTGCTCAGGAGTATAAGAAGCAATAAGCTCTCTCTTGATACCTTGTTCTTCACAAAACTTGACAAATTCCTTGGATGTGAAATCCCCTCTTTTATCTATCCTTAGTGTCTTCAACTTCTCATTGCACTGATTTTCTCCTAAGGTTTTGAAGCTTTTAAAGTGCTCAAAAGCTTCAGATTTAAACTTTAAAAACTAAATCCCACTCATCCGTGAATAAACATCAATCAAAAGCATAAAATATTTGTTACCAGCATGAGATTCATTTCTCATTGGACCACAGATGTTAGCATGAACCAGTTTCAATGTTTTGTAGCTCTTGTAGACTGTCCTTGAGGAAAAGATCTCTTTGCTTGCTTGTCAAGTGCACTTCTTTCACATATATGCTCCAGCTCTTAAACCTTTGGTAAGCCCTTCACAATATCTTTATTTGCAAGCAATTGTAATCTTTTAATGTGAAGATGACCATAACGTTGATGCCACATTTCTAATTCATCAACTTTACGACTCATCATAGCATGAGTTTTGCAAGCAAATCAGTAGGGAACATTTTATTTTCTATCATTCTTGCATGTAATAAAGCCTCACCAGATCCTTTTTTGACTACACAAGTTCTTTTCTCAAATATAACTCTATATCCAGATTCAATTAATAGGCCAACACTAATTAAATTATTTGCTAAGCATGGAGCATAGTGAACATTTCTAATTAACTTCTCCTTTTCATTAATCACAACTCCTAACATACCTTTTCCTACAATCTTCACTTGTTTATCATTCCCAATCTCTCTTGAGAGTTTTGACTTTCATCCAACTCCTTAAACATGTCTTTTTCTTCTGTTAAGTGATTTGAGCATGCAATATCATGAAATCAAATTTTTTTAGAAGAAATTTGAGAACTTACATGTGTCATGAATAGATAATCATCTCCCCTTTATCAAATTTAGCTTGATCATCTTTGCTCCAACAATCTTCCTCCTTGTGTCCAATTTTCTCGCAAGAGGTGCATTGAACCAAAGAATTCCTTCCACGTCCTCCGCCCGTCTATCCAGGTCTCCCTCTTCCTCTATTCTGGTAAAATCTCCCTTTCTCCCCTTGAACCTGAAACACTTGTTCTTCTTCCTGATTTGTATTTCTGTTAATTATGACCTCATAAGCTTGCAAAGAGCCCATGAGCTCATCAACCATTAGCTGATAGAGATCCTTTGATTCTTCAATGTTACCAACGACATGGTCAAATTTTGGAGCTAAGCTTCTTAAGATCTTAGCCACGATTGTTTCATCAGTGATTTTGTCTCTGTATGTTCTCATCTGACTAACAATACAAGAGACTCGAGCAAGATATGCTTAAACTTGCTCATCATTTTTCATACCCACAATTTCAAAATTTCTCCTAAGGGATTGAAGTTTAACATTTATCACCTTTGCTAAGCCTTGATACTCGGGTTTAAGGATGTTTTAGGCCTTTTTGGCTATAGACGTTGCAGCTATCCTTGAGAAAATAAACTCATCAACACCTTGCTAGATAAAGAATAGAGCTTTAACATCCTTCTTTATTGTTCCTTTGCTAATTGTGTCATCGATGGTTGATTCATCAGGCCTTGTTTCTACAAGATCTTGGGATTTGAAAAGTATTTTCATCTTGATGCTCCAATACTTGTAGGAATCACCTTTGAACACTGGAATTTGTGACAGTGACATTTTGACAACTGAACTACTTGATGCCATTTTGCTAAGAGTGCTTAGAGGCCTAGGTTATAACCTGGCTCTGATACCACAATGTTAGAAATAATAGTGCAAGAAGACAAGATGTAGAATCAATAAATAAGTGTGGTCTTCACTTTATTCATCAGTCAACTACTCTTTATATAGAGCTTACATGAACATTGAGTAAATAATAAACTTAACTTAGAAACGGGAAGCTATCCTATCAAACTTTAACAACTTGAACGTTAAGTAAACAACACATTAACAGCTAGCATATCTTCCTCTTCATTTTCCTCAACTGCTTTGAATCATTCTTTCAACAATCATGACTTGGACTTTATATTCAAACCTAAATTTGATTGAGTTTAAGAGGCTTGAAATCATATGTTAAACATGATTTAATATATATTTTTAATTTTTAAAACTTAAAAATAATATCATTTAACTTAAAATTGTTTTAGTTTTGACCTAACCAAACTAAAAAACTATAATTAAGCCCCAGTTGAAGTTTGAAATTAAAAAAAGGTTTAAAATTGACTCAAGATTCGATCAATTCAAACTAAACATATTAACTTTGGATCGGGCTAGACAAATTTGCAAAGTCCTATTTTTCTTCCCCTCTCCCTCACCTTTCTTTTGGGAAATAAATGTAGCGCGCACATAAATAAATGAACTCTCCCTCTATTACACACGCATACACACGTAGTGACCACAAAATTTGTGGGCGATCTTCTGGATTGAAGTATGCTATTTCAAGAACATGCTTTTCTTAACTAGGTCGAAGAAAAATGTCATTGAAACAAGTGTTGTTGCTTCTTTGTTCGGTCGCCTCCTTACAGCTTGTGGTTAGCTTATTGTTCTAAAATGGTCTTGCAGCTTAGCCATAGCAGAAGATACAGGGAACTTGGACCATTATAAAAGCTAGCTATGCTCCATGCCTCGCGGCCTCGCGGGTTATACTGCTACACTTGTAGATAGTTACGTAATTGCAGATTACGCATGCATAATTGTATCAAATTGCAGTAAATCGAGATAATCAAAAATATGTTTTTAGCAATACTAAATTGACATGCAAACAGAAGATATAGTAAGAAAATAAATAAAAATATAAATTTATGTAATCAATTAATATGAGATATGTTTACCATCAAAGAGATTTTTATAATTTCTGTGAGAAAATTATGTACAAATATGATATATTTTTATGAAATTTTACAAAAATCTTATAATGTTTAAAATTATTGAAAAAAATCTTTTTAAGTTTTCAATTTTTAATGAAAGTTTTTCTTTTTGATTTTGGTTAAAAAATAATAATAAAATGTGTGCATACGACGCATAAACTAATCAAATATTATTTTTATAACAATTCAATTCAACTTTTAAATTTAAACTGAACTGACTAAATCTTAGTCATGGTAATATTTTATTACATTATTATCTTAAATTATTAATATAAGTCAAATTTAATTAGTTTGATTTATGTTTAAAATAAAGATTGGGTTAATATATTAGTAACATTTAATTAGTGTACATCTTGATACTTATTTTAAATGTATTTTGTCATTATTTTTTAATTAAAATTTTAAAAATAAATTTCAAAAAATTAAAACAATTTTATAGATCAAAAATATTTTTAAATTTTTTTTAAATATAAAAAATTGTATGTCTTTTAGCTTTATATCAGCACTAATCCATGACACACCGCGAACAGAATGTGAGCCTGTCGGCCTTTCCTCTCCACTACAAATGTTGTGTTTTCTTTTTAAATCTCTTCGAAAAAAACGCGTTCAAGAAGTGAGACGTTGTTATTGTTGTTATTTTACAACATCTGCAGATTGCATATGCCGGCAAAAGTAGAGATGACAATTCAACATATGTAATACACAAATTGGTTCTGTCGGATTTTGGTGGGGCTGGGCGCTACTGCTTGGATCCATGGGATTGGCTGATTCTGAGTCAAAGATACCTACAAAACAACAAAGGCACGCCGGGGGTTGACTTCCGATAGGCCCCTCCAACGCTCAAGTCAGCTTTTTATGAGAGCTTTTGGTGGCTAATATGTAAAGAAAATAGGGTTATGGGAAATCGTACCTTTTTCATGATGAGGTAATGAATTTATATGGTAAATACCTGTAGGAATTAGGTCAATCCCCATGGGATGGGTTGATCGGCCCATGCGTCGTTCTGAGTCTGGGCTTGGGCCTAGTATGACCGACCCAACCATAAGCCCCCCTACTCCTCGAGTCTGACCAAGGAGAAGGGTCGAAGGAGTACATAAGGATCGTGCAGCTCGTCTGTAGGACAACTCGTGATAGGCCCGATTGGTCGGACATCAATGCATAGTGCACGACAGCTCGTGCTAGGATCGGTCGGTTGAGTATCCCGATCGGTCGGCATCGATGCTTAGTGCATGATAGCTCGTGCCAAGATAGATCGGGTAAACGTTGACACCGAGCGCGTGAAGGCACTTGATTTACTCATTACTAACGGCGTGTGCCCTCTGACAGATTTTCAAAATTTGAAACGTGGTGTCCTTTTAACTGCCACGCAGCCGTCATGAGCGTCCTTTCAGTCGTTGCTCCGTTATGGGTCATCAGGTAACCCTAATTTGGACGGCCCAGATTTTGCCACACGTTCAAGTCCCATCCGTACGCCCGCTCAGTATCTTATTATAAATGCTCGGAATTGACACATCTCTTCACTTTCTGCGTGTTCGATTCTTCAATCTTCGTTTCCTCTCTTCTTTATCTCCCTGTTCGCAGTCGTAGAAATTTCCTTTCTCACCGTCAGCCAAATTCCAGTTCCAGTTTCTAAACTAGGTACGTCCTTCTTCCTTTCCTCGCTTGTTAGTGTGATTTTCAGTAAACATGTCGTCAACTAGCTCTAGGAAT
>JANTNU010000005.1:3309389-3321207 GCA_024752395.1 Erythroxylum havanense | reverse complement strand
TTTGTTCTGATAGAAGACTGTTAATTAGGCATATCCAAAGGACTAGAATCATGATGTGTTGAGTATGATTATTATCCATTAATATAATTTATTCTTGATATCTCATTAAATTAAAAAGAAGAGACCATATTACTAGAGTAAATAATTAAACACTGCGGAATCAAAATCAAGACAACTCCAAGTGGATCGAAGACAGTAGCTGATTCTGTGAAGAGACCATGTGTACGGAAAAGCTTTTAGTGTCTAATCACATTTGATGAATTGGCAAATTGCAGTAATTTACAGCTAGATTAGATTCATAATCTAAATAAGATATCCAATTAAGAAATGGTGCATAGTATCTTCATCTCTGGATGAACTGAAATTGACAAACTGTGGGAAAGAGTTACATGCACTCGAGAGTAACTGTTGAGTTTGACTCTTTTGTTGTCTTATATTAGTTGGGGACAATAATTGAAGTAAGGCTCTTACCTATATAAGGAGGTTGCTACTTACTTAGTTAGTACACTAAACAAAGTCAAAGATTTGTAGTACAAATTTGACTCTATTTAAATTCCTCTTTTGAGGTGAGAGTTGGAGAGTTTGTCTTGTGTATTTCTTTGTGAGTGTGTTGGTGTATTGGGGGATTGGGTGAGATGAAAAATTATATGATTGTAAAAATTTTTCACATAGTGGATTTTCTTCTCGGTGCCCGTAGTTTTTCTCCAGTTTGGAAGCTTCCACGTAAATTCTCTTGTTATTATTTTATGATATTTTTGTCTATCAAATATTCTTGGGTGTGAGTTTGGAAGATCTAAATTCCTAACAGTTAATAAATAAACTGATGAATAAAAAGTTATATGACAATATTCAATAAGTTTGATAATTCGATTTATAATTTGTCATTCATGAAAACTCCAAAGATATGATATGCAGATGAAGAAGTTGAAAGCATTGGCCTAACCAAATGTGTTAAAGCTTATGCAAACACATTAAGCAACAAAGAATCTTGTCTTAAAGACAAGTTCTGGAGTTACAGTAGCAAGCAGAGATATGGTGGGTGAAGAATATTAACAAGAGCACAAAGTAACAAGAGGAGAATCATTAGTGAGCGGAAGAAGAAAAAATTTATAATTACCAGAACAGTAGGAAAAATCCCAAAAAAAAAAAAAAAAGGAAGATTGGCATCAGAACTTGACCTTGCAGGCAAAGGCCCTTGTCATGTCAGATTATTAGTAAAGGTGTCGAAAGGGAATGATGTGTTGAAGAAGATATTCTTTCTTTACTTCTCTTTGAAAAGAGAAGAGATGTTTTACAATGGAGACACACCAGAGTTTGTAAGCTTTAGTTAGATTCAACCCATCATTTGATTTCACGTGGTTAAGTAATTAGCTCGTGAAGTAGTTTATCAGAATATGTAATCTGAGAATTATTGCCTGTAATGCACATTTACTTCAAAAATATTGACTTAAATTCGATCAAAATTATTTAAAAAAAGGTATTGTCACATCTATTTCTTTGTTAAAAAAGTTGAAAAATAAAAATTGAAGAATGTGAGTGGATGATCATAAAAATTGAAGAATGTGAGTGGATGATCTGGGATCAGAATATGGTTTTGGTACTATTTTCATTGTGATTCTCTTTTCCCATCACTGTCTTCTATGTCGATAAGAATTCCACTCTGGACAATTATCCTCTCACCTAGCAGCACCAGCAGCAGCAGCATTGAGCTTGGTTCAGGATGGAATTAAAATTCTTCATCAAATCATTAAAAATAGTATCATCACCATATCAGTTAGCAGAAGTTAAGCTTGGAACTTTGTTGTTACCTTTGTCAGCAAAAGATGGAAGTGGCAAGGTTTGCGCTCGATTAAGTTTGGAATGGATTAGGAGTTTCCATGAGAACTTCTGAGATTTGCAGTGTAATCAACATGGACTAATCTAGTTCATTTCGATTGGTATTCTATTGATTAATATTATTCTGCAGAATTCTTGTGATCGTAATTCTGATCCATAAGATGCAAACTCTACTACTGTTCTTCTATTTCTACTGAAAGCTTAATTGACAGGAAACATGCAACTTAACATTAATCTGTCTGCTTTCAGGAGAAGTAGCAGAACTAACCGTATTGAATAATGTAACTACAAACTTTCCAGAAACATACAAAGAAACAAGTGATACAATCATCAAAAGTCATAGTCCAGTAAACTCTTTCAGAATTTTTAGGTAACAGTAGCTGAAAGGAAAGGAGAAAAGATTCTGTAGTATTATTGAAGTGAGACAGTCCCGTTGAAAAAAAAAATTCCTGAGACACCAAACAACTGGTTGCTTGGACACAGCTTCTGGGAAAGATACTGGCAATTCCCTGAGGAGGAATGAGCAGATGACAACAATACAGGAATGTGGTCACTGATGTAATCAGACAAAAGTTCTTGGTTGCTGTCTCGTTGATCTTTTCATAGATATTCTGCTTGAAGCATCAATCCTGCAGATCTTTACAGGAATCACATTATTGAAAAACAGCTGCTCCTGTCTTCATTCGACTACTGTCAACTTTTGCTTGGCCTGCAAAAGTTTATCCAAAACAGAAATGAACGATCCTGATCCTGAAACCATCAAACAAATGACTCAGCAGACCCATAAGTATTCCCGATATGACATCAACAAAAAGGGAATCACAAAATGTTTGTTAATACAATTAGCAAACTTATATGCGTTTGCATTTTCATGAAGCCAAACCAAATTTGAAGACATTTTTCGTGAATACAATTAGCAAACTTATATGCGTTGGGCTCAGTTGTCACTTTAAGATTTTCGGAATGCACTGTGCACTTCATTGAAGTGAAAAAAATAAATCGCCCACCGTGGGGCTCGAACCCACGACCACAAGGTTAAGAGCCTTGCGCTCTACCGACTGAGCTAGACGGGCTTGTTGTGTTTGTCGATGTAATTCTTTTCTTTCTTTCTTGAATTATATAATGTGATTTAGCAGAAAATTACAATATTATTAAAAAAATAATTACTGTACTGTATAATCTTAATATGCAAATATAATATATTTTCTTAATTTCATTACGTAATTATACATTCTTATAATTAAGATTAAAATACTATTTTGGATTTTTTAAAATTATAAAATAATTTATACAATTTTTTATTTTACTTCAATCTTATCTTAAAAAATCATAATAACATAAATTTGATATAACAAATACTTATTTATATTACGAATTAAAATAAATTTAATTTATAGTAATTGAAAAAAATCCAAAAATTATGTCTTAAATAGACCGCTTGATATAAATAAAAGACTTATTCAATCAAGAAATTTTGATAAATTTTGAATTTTCAACTTCATTAAAAATAATAATTTAACTAAGAGAATATTAATAATGGTACTTTTTTACATCAAATTAATGATGATTTAATTTCATTAATTAAGAAATTAATTTTGGTCCTTGTTATGCGCATGTCGCCTTCCTTCATTGCCGATTCCTATGTGTCTACCAGAAGCTGCCGTCCCCTCCCATTGAATCAAAAGACAAAACGAAGATTACTAAACCAATTAATGGATGCTTATGTTGACAATGAAGTGATGAATTTTAATGTTCCTAAGCATTATTCAAATTAAAGAACCAAGTCGACCCAAATGAACAAAACAATAACTACGTGACTAAACCTTAAATCCATCCAAGAAGTTAAACCCTATGCATGTAAATACAAATCCCACCTACCCCCTTATGTTCATTTTTAATTCAACTTATTCAAATTAATTAACTATATTAACACTTGAAAAATTCCCATTTCCAAATGTTAAAAGTTTTCAAAAATGTATTCATACGAGTTGTGAGAGGGCAATGATTAAAAGATTTAATCGGTTTAGCTGATTCAATTATAAAAATTTTAAACTGTCTAATTTTTTGCTTCAATTTTTAATTTTATAGTTCAATTTACTTTAATAATAGAATAGGGATGTAGTAGAGTATTAATTGAATCAAATTCATTATTTAATATTAATTTATTGGAAAATTTAACATAATCATATAATTTAATTTACGGATTAAAAATAAAAAATGATGCATAATAAACATAAATAAAGATGACCATATATTTAATAATTTACTTATAATTCAAAGATTATTATATATGATTCACCTTTGACTAAATCAATCAGAACAATACACAACCTAACAACAAATATAGACAAAACATATACTGTACTTATAACAATGTGTATTTAATTCATTCAATACATGTAAGAAGGTTTTAAATGATCTGGGTTTTCTTCATTTTGTATAAATTCAATCGAGATCCACGGTTGAAACAATAGAAGCCATGGATGGTCAGCTGAGCAGGAACATAAGCAGAAAGCTGAGCAGCGCTATGGAAAGTGTGTTCTCTTCAGGGATGCACTACTCCAGAAGGCATAGGTCTTTCGACCAAGACGAGGAAGCTCTAAAATGGGCAGCCATTGAAAGACTGCCTACATTTGATAGGTTAAGAACAACTATCATCAACTCTTACTTGGAACATACTGTTGTCCCTGAAACAGTTGATGTTAGAGTGCTCGACGCGAACGAGAGGCAGAGTTTTGTTGACAACCTCTTTAAGGTTGCTGAGGAAGACAACGAACGGTTCTTGAATAAATTCAGAGAAAGAATAGACAAGTAGCCGTATTCTCTTCCATTTCTCTCTACTGCATTACTGCTTCCTTCTTGTTTCATTGCTTAACGTTCTTGCATTATATATAAACACATCGGAATGCATGTCAGCTTACATTCCCATGCTTGCTACTAACTATTTTGATCTTATGTAGGGTTGGAATCCAACTGCCCACTGTGGAAGTGAGGTTTGAGAATTTGACAGTGGAAGCAGATTGCTACGTTGGGAACAGGGCACTTCCTACCCTCCCAAATGCAGTCAGAAACATCACAGAATCTGCTCTTGCTATGCTTGGGATTAGCTTAGCTAACAGAAGAAAGCTCACAATCCTTAAAAATGCCTCAGGAATTATAAAGCCATCAAGGTACTTAAAATTATCAAACTATATGGAAGGTTCTCATACCGTTATTTAAAAATTATCAAAAATCATAAAAGTTAGTTTTTGTTTTTCTTTTTATAATATAATTTATTATCAATTAAATATATATTATTTAATTATTTAATATATTAAAACTAATTATTAGTAAGAATTATGAATGATTTAATTTTACTTAATAATTTTATTTAATTTTTATAATTAAAATAAATAAATTAATATAATAATTATCAATAAATTAAATTAAATTTAAAATATCTTGAAAATATATAATTTCAAATAAAATTTGATTTAATAATTAAAATATGTTTAAAATAAATATTAATTTTTAAATAAAAACTTAAAATTTAAATTATTTATTTTAATAAAATAAAATAGTTTAATAAATAGTCTGCTAATTAATTTTATATAAAAGATTAAGAAAATTTTCTTTAATTAAAAAATTTTATATTTAAGATTTATGTAATATGTAATTATTATCAGTGTTAAAAATATGATTACATTTACATTAACAATTAAACAGGATTTTGATTTAAATTAAAAACTAAAAATTAAAAACTACAATAGAAAAATAGAAATTGAATCAAATCGATACCTTAATTTAACAAAATTTTGAATCAAATTTGAATTTAATAACAAATATTTTAAGTTTTGAGTTTGAAAAATTCAACCCAATCCTTACTAAAACTAAATGAGTATACAATATTTTCTGACTTTACATTATATGGTTGGTGAGACCTTGCATGTTGTGTTATCTTTGTCGTAGAATGGCACTACTACTAGGTCCCCCATCCTCAGGGAAAACAACCCTTTTGCTAGCTCTTGCAGGAAAGTTGGACCCAAGTTTAAAGGTCTGTAATTAACCAACTTCACATCGTCTAAGTTTACTAAAGATAAGTATTTTTTTTTTAACACTGAAGCACCATTTTGTTCTAATTTTGGGTTGATCAGGTTGAAGGTGACATAACATACAATGGGTATAAACTCAAAGAATTTGTTCCACAGAAGACCTCTGCCTACATTAGCCAAAACGATGTTCATGTAGGAGCAATGACTGTGAAAGAGACCTTAGATTTCTCTGGAAGGTGTCAAGGAATCGGGACTCGATATGGTAAAGAATTGGATTCAACTAATATCCTAAGAACGAAAAAGACTCAGTCTTTTGTTGCATAAAATTAAAAGGTATGTAATAATAAATAAAAGACTGCTACTTGTGCAGATCTTCTTAGCGAATTAGCAAGAAGGGAAAGGGAAGCTGGGATATTCCCAGAAGCAGAAGTAGATCTTTTCATGAAGGTAAAACCACTAAACAAAGAGTCTAATTTAGATAAACAGATGTTTATTCATAAGATTTTAGTAAATAAAGATGATAATGAGTTAGACAGGTTTGAATCCGATCACTTAATTTTGAGCCAGCCTATCTCAATAGGGCACTCAGATAAGCTTGAAAAGCTTGAACCTGTTGAATTTAGTCGGATCAAACTTCATTTATCGATATCGATCATGCAAAAAGCTCAATCTTAAAAGTGTAGAATTTTTGCCATTTTGTAATTTTCAGGCAACTGCACTGAAAGGAGCTGAAAGCAGCTTGATAACTGATTACACCCTCAAAGTAAGTTGAAGAATTCCCATTACCACGAGTTATATTTTGTTAAGTATGATCATGTTCTATGGATTTGGAGCAAAACAAGAATCGAAGATTAGTCTCCTTCTGGTGGATATATTTGCCAAATATAGCGCTGTAACTTGCCTTGAATCAGTAGTCTGAGGTTTTAATTGGTATCTTTGTAACTGGACAGCTGTTGGGACTGGACATATGCAGAGACACCATTGTGGGAGATGAAATGATAAGAGGGATCTCTGGTGGACAGAAAAAGCGAGTCACAACAGGTTAATTTGCTATGTTTATTTAAGTTATTGTCTTCTTGATTAGTCCCCTCAGGAATCGTAATGGGCGGGAACGAATCCTTTCACAACCCTACAAAAAGTTGGTGTTACTATACATGCATGCGTGGTCTATACTCTATCCATTCATTGTACATGCTTTATATCTTCCTTAGTTGTTGTCAGGACTTACCTTGTTGAAGGATGATTTATGGAGTGTCATTAAACTATTACATATATGCAGGAGAGATGCTTGTTGGGCCTACGAAAACTCTATTCATGGATGAGATATCAACAGGTTTAGATAGCTCCACAACGTATCAAATCGTGAGGTGCTTGCAACAGATTGCCCACCTCACTGGAGCCACAGTTTTCATGTCCCTACTTCAGCCAGCTCCTGAAACCTTTCATCTCTTTGATGATGTTTACCTTTTAGCAGAGGGTCAGGTCGTCTATGAGGGTCCAAGAGAGCATGTTATTGATTTTTTTGAGACATGTGGATTCAGATGTCCTGAGAGGAAGGGGGCTGCTGATTTCTTGCAAGAAGTAAGAAAAAAATGAAAACTTTTCTGTTAATATGATCTGTACAGAAAGTAGTGAAACTCTATACTCATGGGCTGTGTAACAGGTGACTTCAAGAAAAGACCAAGAACAATACTGGGCAGACAGGAGTAAACCATACAGATATGTATCAGTCCCTGAATTTTCAGAGATGTTCAAGAGATTCCATTTGGGAATTCACCTGCAAAAAGAGCTCACCGTGCCATTTGACAAGTCTCAAGGCCACAGAGCATCTCTGGTGTTCGACAGATATTCTGTTCCAACCATGCAACTGCTAAAGGCTTGTTGGGACAAAGAATGGCTGCTGATGAAGAGAAACTCAGTTGTCTATGTCTCCAAGACGATACAGATTATAATCTGTGCTGTTATAGTGAGCACCGTGTTCTTGAGGTCCACAATGCATACCAGGAACGAAGATGATGGTGCAGTTTATGTTGGTGCACTTCTGTTCAGCATAATCACCAACATGTTCAATGGTTTTGCTGAACTTGCACTGATGATCACGAGGCTTCCTGTGTTTTACAAGCAAAGAGACCTTCTGTTCCATCCTCCATGGACTTTCACTCTCCCAGTTTTCCTGCTAGGAATTCCCATTTCAGTCATGGAATCTATTGTTTGGGTGGTTTTGACTTATTACTCCATTGGATTTGCTCCTGCACCTAGCTCGTAAGCACTTTACCAAAAAATTTTCAACCTTCATCCCACATGAGATAACTAATGACATTTCAGGTTCTTCAAGCAACTTTTACTGGTCTTCCTGATCCAACAAATGGCTGCTGGAATCGTTAGGCTCATTGCTGCTGTTTGCAGAACCATGATAATTGCAAACACTGCAGGATCTCTTGTCCTCCTTGTTATATTTTTACTTGGAGGATTCATCCTACCAAAAAGTTAGTATCAACTTAGAGAATGGATGTTAACTAGTTTATAAATACATATAACAAATTGAAAGATGATGTAGCTTTATCTTCCATGTCAAGAGTTCTGAGCAATAGCATAGAGTTTAACTACATTTGTAACAGATCAAATTCCAAAATGGTGGGAGTGGGCTCACTGGATTTCACCTTTGACTTATGCTTACAATGGCATGGCTGTGAATGAAATGCTTGCTCCAAGGTGGATGAACAAACTGGTATATATGAATGATCTTGCATTTGACCATTCAATTTTCAGTGAAGCTACAGAGAGTTAAAGTCGCTGTAACTGCAATTTACAGGCTTCAGATAATGCTACTGCATTAGGTTCAGCAGTGCTTAACAACTTCGACATTGTCTCCAGCAAAAACTGGTATTGGATTAGTGCAGCAGCTCTATTCGGATTCGCAGTCTTCTTTAATATCTTGTTTACCTTCGCTCTGATGTACTTTAGCCGTAAGTTCTATTACTCCCTAATCATCTGATTAAATCTCATCTTCTTAATGATGCGCCTAATCTCTTATATGCTAATGAACAGCTCCTGGAAAGCCACAGTCAATAATCTCTGAGGAAACAGCAAAGGAAATGGATGTTCAGGAAGACTCGAAGGACGAGCCAGGGCTACGAAGATCTAAGCAACAGGCAGAGGCATTTCCAGTGACATTATCTTCTTCAGATAGCATCAACACTAGTAAGATAATGAAACAATAATGAACAGTAACTCGAGAAGACATGGTGGTGTTTCTTACAAAGACTTAAAATTTGAAAATTTTCAGAAGAAATGGCAATGCAGAGAATGAGCAGTTGGTCCAATCCCAATAGTCACAGTGGAAATGCTAGTTCTTTTATGGAGACAGCAGCTAATGGAGTTGCACCAAAAAGAGGAATGGTTCTTCCTTTCACTCCCCTTGTCATGTCCTTCGACTGTGTAAATTACTACATTGACAAGCCTCCAGTAAGTACCTAAACACAAGAAACATATATATTCTCAATTGAAATACAGAAATCAAATGTTCAACTTAACTTCCGTGGACTGAGAATAACAGGAAGTGAAAGAAGTAGGAGATGCAGAGGACAAACTTCAGCTACTTAGCGAAATAACAGGCGCATTTCGACCTGGAGTCCTCACAGCATTAATGGGAGTCAGTGGAGCTGGTAAGACAACACTAATGGACGTTTTGGCTGGAAGAAAAACAGGTGGATACATTGAAGGAGATATTAAAATTTCTGGGTTCGAAAAGAAGCAAGAAACCTTTGCAAGAGTTTCAGGATATTGCGAGCAGACAGACATGCATTCCCCACAAGTTACAGTCACAGAATCCTTGATGTTCTCTGCATTCCTTCGACTCCCTAAAGAATTGAGCAAAGAACAGAAGCTTGTATGTAAGCTGTCCCTTTAACACCTCTTCATAGAACACAGTATGAAAGAAAAAAGAAAAAAAGGAAACTCTTTCTCTAAACTATTTTAATCTTTATTCAATCAGGCATTCGTGGACGAAGTTATGGAATTGGTGGAGTTGGATAATCTTAAGGATGCTATTGTTGGGATTCCAGGAGTTACAGGGTTGTCCACAGAACAGAGAAAGAGACTGACAATAGCTGTGGAGCTTGTTGCCAATCCCTCGATCATTTTCATGGATGAACCAACCTCTGGTCTTGATGCAAGAGCAGCAGCCATTGTTATGAGGACAGTGAGAAACACTGTAGATACTGGAAGAACTGTTGTATGCACAATACATCAACCTAGCATTGACATCTTTGAAGCTTTTGACGAGTTACTCTTAATGAAAAGAGGAGGACAATTGATCTATTCAGGACCACTGGGTAGAAACTCTGTTAAAGTCATTGAATACTTTGAGGTGAATATATCTCCTCCAGATATATTAATCTACTACTTGAACAGACATTATCAGTATCTTATTTCACGAAAGCCAACCTTTTAACAGGCAATTCCTGGAGTCCCTAAGATCAAAGGGAAGTACAATCCAGCAACATGGATGCTTGAAGTGAGCTCAGTAGCAGCTGAAGTGAGGCTTGGAATTGACTTTGCTGAATACTACAAATCATCATCCTTATATGAGTACGTCAAAAACATATGTCAGTCTTAAATATGGTCTTAAGTTTTGTTCATAACTCGTCTTATTATGAGCAGGAGAAACAAGGCTTTGGTCCAGGAGTTAAGTACACCGCCACCAGGAGCAAAAGATGTATACTTTGAGAGTCAGTATTCTCAGTCTACATGGGGGCAGTTCAAATCTTGCCTGTGGAAGCAAAGCTGGAGTTACTGGAGAAGTCCTGCTTATAATCTTGTCAGATACTTCTTCACATTTTGTGCTGCCCTTATGGTTGGGACTATATTCTGGAAAGTTGGCAAGAAGAGGTCTGTGTCTACATCAAAAGTTCCTACGTTATAGTAACACTCGAAGATATTAACTTCTCATTCGTGTATGATTCAGGAATAGCTCGGGTGATCTTACAACAATTATTGGTGCCATGTACTCCTCTGTTTTCTTGGTGGGTCTCAACAACTGCTCAACAGTACAGCCAGTAATAGCCATTGAAAGAACGGTGTTTTACAGAGAAAGAGCTGCTGGAATGTACGCTGCACTGCCTTATGCCCTTGCACAGGTGAGTTTCAAGTAGATTTAAGGAAAAGGAACAAACAAATTTACTTTAATAACATTTATAGAATGATGAACTCTCGTAATCATATTGGAACATAATCATCTGATGTCGCAGGTTTTCTCTGAAGTACCTTACGTGTTTGTCCAAGCTGTATATTACACCCTTATTGTGTATGCCATGGTAGCCTTTGAATGGACAGCAACAAAATTCTTTTGGTTCTTCTTCATCACATATTTCTCATTTCTCTACTTCACATACTATGGAATGATGACTGTTTCAGTCACTCCAAACCACCAAGTTGCAGCTATCTTAGCAGCAGCATTCTATTCCCTCTTCAATCTTTTCTCTGGCTTCTTCATTCCCAGACCAGTAAGTTCATACTTAAACAAGTTTCACTTCCATATATCAATTTACTAATCACCAAACAGAAAAAAAATTAATCTTTTTCCTCCTCAAATTTCAGAGAATTCCCAAGTGGTGGACTTGGTACTACTGGATTTGCCCTTTGGCATGGACAGTTTATGGGCTGATTCTGTCTCAATATGGAGACGTCGAAGACACAATTAAAGTTCCTGGAGGACCTCCTGATCCTACAATTAAGTGGTACATACAAAACCATTTTGGATTCAGAGCAGACTTCATGGGACCTGTTGCTGCAGTCTTGGTTGGCTTTCCGGTCTTCTTTGCCTTCTTGTTTGCGTACTGCATTAGTAAACTCAACTTTCAAACAAGATAGGGACCTTTTCTATTTTGACTTCAGAACAGAGTTTCAGGTTGGATTCGGACCATACTTTCCCAGAGTCGGTCCTGTCTAGC
>JANTNU010000005.1:3279438-3290906 GCA_024752395.1 Erythroxylum havanense | reverse complement strand
AGAAACGTGCATTACATTTTTTTTAATGAAAATGAAAGAAAAAAAAAACAATAATACGAAAAAATGAGAAAGCCAAAGGATCACGCTGAAGAGGATAAGCATATCTCTTAAAGAGTGTTTGGTTCACTCGATCAAATAAAAAAAAAGAAATAAAATAGTTCATTAGACGAAAAATATAATAAAATATGTATTATTTAGTTTGCTTATTTCTTAAAATTTCTAATGATGATATATGTTACTATTGTTTGAAAATATAAATTTGAGATAATAAAAAAATAATTAACAAAAAGACCAAAATGTTCATTATAACTTTCACTATTATTATTATTATTATTAATTTTCTTAATATTAATATTAATATTATTTTATTAACATTAATTTTCTTATTATTATAATATTATAGTATTATTATTAATTTTCTTATTATTAATTTCCTTATTATTTTTATTATTAATTTTCTTGTTATTAATATTAATTTTAATAATAATAATAATAAGAAGAAGAAGAAAATTAATAAATAATAACAATAATAATAAAATTAATAATAATAAAAAGAAGAAAATTAATAAAAACAACAACAATAATAATAAGAATAATAATAACGATAATAAAAAGAAGAAATAGAAAAATTAATAATAATAATAAGTAGCTATACCTATTTCGTATTTCAGAAAAAAGTTATCTTTAACTATTATTTTCAGAAATAACTAAATTTGAGATTAATTATTATTTATATTTTTTAACAAAATAAAAAATAACTATTTATTAAAAATATATCGGTAAGATAATAACTATTCCCCTTAACCAAACATGTCTTTAGAGCCACTAAGTGAGAATCATGCATTGATTGTGCTCCCCAGATTTTTTTATAATAGGCATATGGGAAACAAGCTTGTCCTTTTAAAATCAGTATTAAATGCTAAGAGTTATCTTGGAGAAGCACGAAAGATAATTAAAGAAAGATTAAGACACATGATAAATGGACGGTCGATGTTTTAATACATCACTTATAATTATTTTTTTACAATACATATTAATTATTAAGTTGGCGTTAGGTAACATCATCTAGTAAATTAATTAATTAAAGATCTTTGAAGATTAAGAAGGGACAAAATTTTATGCACTTATAATCCCGTGTCAATTTTATCCGGATGATCCTATCTATATATTTTTTCGAATCTCACATATTTATATGGATGAGATCGTATAAAATAATGTTGATATAAAGTTATGAGCACAGGGTTATCAAAATTTCCTTAAATCTTCTGTACCTTTTATTCTGTTTCAACAGTACTTTATTTCAACTATATATTTATACGGATCGCTATCATAATATGCTTCTATTTTATCTCCCATGTAGCAAGAAGCTATCATAAATAATCTAGACAAATTAAATAATGATGAGTCTAATCCTATCTAATTAATGTATATTAACTTAATCCTAACTAGGGTAGGCCCATGCTCTACACCTACTAAAGCCGGAATTTTAGTTCCTGGACAGAGAGTTGAGGTGGAGTTGTAATTGATTTGACACCTAATCTGTATTTAAGCAAAATATCTTTTGACTAACACGATAATTAGTGTCCAACATCCACTCATTATCATCAAAAGCAAAACACTAATTACTGCTGTTCGGTAGACATTTATGGCTTTTATCGTAATCGTCCATGTTCATCCCCTAGATATTGGAACACACTCACCTGTACTGTTGTCGTATACGGAGTTGGTTGAGTCCAGTATATATATACATATATATATTAAAAATAAAAAATATTTAAATTTTTTAAATTTGGTGAGATTCAATGCTATATGCAAAAACAGAGTTATTTGAAGCTAGGGACGTATTAGGCCTTTTAAGATTTAAAAAAATTAAATATTTAGATCCTCTTATTTTAAATTTCTGACTTCGTCATTATTTATTATGTTTTATTCTTTAATATCTAATTTATTTATTACTTGGAGAGAAAAAAATAAATGGGTTGAATGTAAAAAAGATCAGGAGGTACTACATTCTTTGATAGAGGTGAATCCATTCCCATATTTTGTAATTATGTCCGATAAAATTAATAATTTAAAATATAAATAAAAGAGGTTATTTTTATTTATTAACAAATTTAAAATTTAATTAAAAATAAGTTGTTAAATAAAAATTAATTGATTTATTTTGATTATAATAATTTATTATTTGATAAAAATTAATAAATAAATTTATTATTATAATAAGATTTACTAAATAAATCAGACCTAAAAGTCAAACATTAAACTGAAAAAATAGACAGCTCAAAATTTTAGCAGTTAAAACGCCATAAATATTTATTTATTTATTTTAATTATAAAATTTATTAATTAATTGACTTTTATAATAAGATTTATTAGAGTAAATGGAATCTATTCTTTATGTTTCTTTTAAATTTATATCCTAACCATCCATTTTCATCAATAAGAAAATAAATAAATTATCCAAATAGAATCAATAATGTTTCTCAGTTGCAATGACATCAATGTCCTTATACCTCTCATATGAAGCAAGGAATGGTCCTCTTTCCGATATTTGATCCAATGCCTCTCTTTTTCACATTGAAAATGTGATTTTTCCTTGTTTCTTCACAACTCAACACTTGTAGTTAGATGCTCTTTAAGAGGAAAGGTTATTGACTAAACTCCTCAATAAACATTAAATAAGTTGTTAAGCAATTGCATTTTTAAAAGTTCTAGATCCTCTTGCTAATAAGTCAATCTTAAAAAGGAAATCCCTAATCAAATTAAGTTATAAAAACGAAAAAGATCAACTATAATATTCATTAAGAATTTTACTGAGGTTTATAATTTAAAAAAATCTAATAATACGCAACCTGACTCTTAACTAATAGAGAGATTATAATTTAAATATGTACAAATTATATACATCAGATTAATTAATTTAGCTCTTAATTTGAACGTGAACAATATTATTAATCAAAATTTTAATCATCAAATGAGAAAATATAATTGACAAAATTGATAATTTTAGACCAAAAAAAAGCAAGAATTTATCATTTCCTTTTTGCTTTTCAATGAATTAATATCTCTTGGAAATTACTCTAATTGCATTTAGTATGACTCTAATGAAGTGTAGTTGATCAACACTACGTCGTATCGAGATTTTCATAAGATGAATTTCCGATAACAGTTAAAAACTAACAAAAGCCGAAGAACACAACTAACCTTATCTTGTAAGAAAGGGGCAAAATAGTCAAACCAAACCATCACAACGTATGATCCCCCGCTTTCCTCTAATCCCATCGAAAGCTCCTCTTTTCCAAAACCCCCAAACCACCCCTCCTCCCATATATGTATGTCTCCTTGACTCTCCATTTCTATGCATGCCCCCTCTCTCTCTCTCTTAACTCTCTCTCTCTCTCTCTAACTCGGTGGTGGTGGTGGTGGTGATTCGGACAAGTGACTCATGACACGACGCTGCTCGCACTGCAGCAAAAATGGGCACAACACGCGGACGTGTCCGACGCGCTCGGGAGGGGCGTCGACGTCGTCCACGTCGTCGATCGCCGGAGTGAAGCTGTTCGGCGTGAGGCTCACCGACGGGTCCATTGTAAAGAAGAGTGCGAGCATGAGCAACTTGTCGGCGGCCTACTACCATTCGTCCTCATCCGCCGCCGCTTCTCCCAATCCGGACTCCCCCTTGTCGGATCATGCCCGAGACTCTTCTCACGGCGATTACTTGTCGGACGACCCGGCCCATGGCTCCGGGTCCGGGTCCGTTAACCGACGCGGCGAAAGAAAAAAAGGTAAAAATTAAAAAAAAAACTACTTTACATATTTTGGGTAAAGATTGGTAATTTTTTTAGATGGGTAAGGTAAATATTCACATACACATATTCTTTATCTTAATTTATTGATTAGATAAATAAATAAGAGTTACTTTATTTTAAGTAGAATTGGTTAATGATCTTTAGTACATGACTTGAAGTAAATTAAGAGTGTAATTCATAATCAATTAAGATTAATCTGGCAGTTGTACTTAATTTTTAAGTGAGATTAGAAGTAATATTTAGTATTAATTGCACTAAGTTTCAGTTTCATCAAAAAAAAGCTCATTTTAGTTTGATAACTACATAAATAAGTATTTTAAGAACAACAACAACCCAGTAAAAATCTCGACACACTAAATCTTAGAAGGTTCAGTAACATGCAGGCTTACCTCTAAATAGCATAGAGGGGACACAAGTGTTATTTGTAAAATTTTGCATAGTATTTTTATCCAATTTAAATAATAAGCACTGATTTTGATAAACTTAGTTAGAATTACAATTTATTTAGGGACAAAATATTGAGAAAATACCTTCTTTCATTAACTCCTCATCATCTGCATCATCACACTCAGGCCGAAATTCTGTAGTAAAACGGGATTTAGGGAGATCTGAGAATGCAATCTTACTCTTACATACTAGAGAGGTTATTTCGGGACCTTCTTTCATTAACTATCAAACTCAAATTTAAAAAAAGAAATTAAAATTAAGGTAAAAGGTACAGACTTCCTAGTTTAAATAACTTGTAAAAATTCCAGATTTTTAATATTCTTGAATTTTTTAATTTTCAATTTTAAAAAAATTCTTTTTCTTAACATATGTTAGAAAATAATAATAATGAATGTTGTTGACATGACGATTTAAATCAGCTCTCAAATTCAGGTTCGAGTTTAAGAACTAATTTTGTATATTATATTAACAATATTTGATTTATTTACTTCTTTGTTATTTTTTTAAACAGAAGTCTAAAGGGTTCTTTTGACAATTTGGAAGTCATAAATTACAAAGAGCCCCTAATCTTTTACCCTTGCAATTATAAGGATCTTCTTTATATTATTAACCCCAAAATTTGCTGGTATTATAATTTTGGAATGGCAGGTGATGCTTTGCATTTGAGGCAGTGAAGGAAGTTTAATACTGTCATTTCTGGAAAATAGTGTAGAAGTTCTGTTATACATGATTTTAGTGCTTAATTAGCATTTTCAATATGATTTATACAAGTGGAGGAAACCGTTGTGTCTGTGATTGTTGTCATGTTATATGAGCTTTGATTAATGGATGAGCAAATCAAGTTCTGTCCTGTATATGGATTTCAGGTGTCCCATGGACAGAAGAGGAGCACCGCATGTTTCTAATGGGTCTCCAGAAATTAGGGAAAGGGGATTGGCGCGGAATTGCTCGGAGTTATGTGGTATCTCGGACTCCTACTCAGGTGGCAAGTCATGCGCAAAAGTACTTCATCCGACAAACCAATGCCACCCGAAGAAAGAGACGCTCCAGCCTTTTCGACATGGTTCCCGACATGGTTTGTCCTACTCATCTGCATTTCTTTTCCAAATCTGCTGTTAAACATCTATTTCTGTATGCATGAAGTGGTAACAACTAGTGGAACCTGGCTTCAAATCCATTGTTGACTGAAACTTATGACTGTCATCACTGCTATGGACTGACATGATGCAAATCTTTGATTTGCTGGCACTTCTAAAGAACGAACGGATTCTGTGTAACATTGAACAACGTATCTACTGCTTTGTGATTCCATGTTATGACTAGATGATAAGTTGTTTTTATACACTTTTCTGGTAGGCAAGTGATAGTAGTACGAGTGCTTTAGTTCCTTATCCAATATATGATACTATGAGTCCTTAACAAGTGATAATATTGTGAGTTCTTAGTTCTTTAGTCCTTTACCTTGGTGCTTATTTCAGACCACAGAAGTGCAAACAGTGCCTGAAGAAACAAAGTTACCATCCACTCAGCCAAGAGAAACTGATAATGCAGATTCTCTACCGTCCCTGAACCTCACGCTGAACCCAGAATATGAACCCATGGAAACTGCATCAGTTGAAGAATCTGAAGAAACTGTTGGAGGGTTAACCGAATTAAAGCCAAGTGAATTTCCAATCGTTTCCACGTCGAATGAATTCATGCCGCTAGTTCCTGGATTCGTTCCAGCCTATATGCCAGTCACTTATCCATATTGGTCTCAACATGTTTCTATTCCAGAAGAAGGGAATGGTGTAGATCTGCACCATCATCAAGTCCTAAAACCAGTCCCTGTTGTACCCAAGGAACCTGTCAATGTTGATGAACTAGTCGGCATGTCGCATCTCAGTCTAGGCGAGATAGAGCCTTCACGTTTGTCACTGAAACTAACAGGAGAGTCATCGAGGCAGTCGGCATTTCGTGCGAATGCTCCGGTCAGCAAGTCAGGTATAAGAAAGGGGAAGGAGTGTCCTGTTCAAGCAGTTTGAATTTAAGTGAATAAGATGCATCGTTTAGTAATTTAACCTGCTACTCCTTCCCCCACCTTGTACAATTAGCTTTTCTCTATGTCATCTCATCTTTGCTTTTACCTAGTACCAGTTTCATACAAATTTTGACATAGGGTTATGATCATCAAGTACCATTATTCTTTCCAACTGTAAACACCTAGACTTGCAATAATTCATTGGGAAGGGCTTTAACTGTGTTCTCTCTGCTCATGTTAGCTTTACTTTTAGCACACTCATTATGTTACCCCTACAAGGATGCCTTTTCATGATAACTGTAGCCATCCTATGAAACATATGGTCAACTTTGTTTTCTCTTGATAGATTAATATTTTTAATGGATATTGTGTCAATACATTTTTATTTATTCCAACCTCTTAGTCCTAATTGCTTTAGTGAATGAGACACAAATTTTAATCAAAATCAAGTAAAAGGTGATTGCATTGAATGCATAAACGTAAGACAAGTTGCAGAACAAGTGACAAAAGATTAGGATAAGGTGGCATCATCGTAAGATGGAATGCATGCTTCATTACTTGGAAGTACTAAATTTCAGAAACATGTTTGGATAAGAGTAAGATAAGTCTGAAAAGATCATCAAAACAGTGCTGTTTCTTTCCCATCATCATCTTCTTCTTCTTCTGTGGTTGCAATAAGGCCCAATATCTCAAGAATAATGTAGGATTAATAATAAGTCAAGCAGAGACTTCAAATTAAATTTAATTAACTTATTAATTTCATTTCAGAGTGATTCAGACTTATTTTTTTTTGGTCATTGATCGAATTTAAAAAATATAACAAATCAAAATTTGAATTCAAGTTTAATTATACTTAAATACTCGAATTTAAATCTAATTAAATCATGTTAAGCATAACTATTCCTTGTGAACTCAAAAACCAAATTCAATTTAGATTGATTTGGACTATATGATTTAATAACGAGTGAAGTCAAAATCACAATCCTAAAAGTTCAATTTTCAAGTTTGTTTAAAAATAATTCGACTTCTTGATTCTGATTAAAATTAATTCGAACTTCAATTAATTTTTTTATAAATGTTCAAATTCAAAAAATTATCAAAATTAAATTTGAGTTTAAATCTAATTATACCTGAATATTCAAATCTAAACTTAATTAAACCACATTAATTTTTTAATTTTGAATGAACTCATTTGCTATCCATAACTATTGTTTCTGGACTCAAGACCAAATACAGCAAAAAGGGTCTTGAACTCCAGTTCTTAATCCCAATGTTTGGGCCTTGAGCCTCTAAAATTACACTACAAAAAATTGTTCTTTTAGTTAAAGCAAAAGTTATTACTAAAAGTAGTAATATTAGTTACTAATATTGATAATGTCTAATTTTTGAATTCGTTACCTCCCGTCACAAATATATCCATCACGGATAAAATAGTGACTAATTTAAAAAAATGGTTACAATCGTGAAACAATTTTGTGACAAAAGTATCGACGCTAAAAACTATGAAATATGTAATAAAACCATATGGTCATAATAACTTTACATATTTATGACAAATTTGTCGACGCAAATAATATAAAGTAGTAACAAATAAAGTCGTAATAGTATTTCATTTTTTTGTGACAAAAGTATCGACACTAAAAACTATAGAATGTGTGACAATATTATATGGTCACTGTAACTGTACATATTTATGACAAATTTGTCAACACAAATAATATAAAATAATGACGAATAAGGTCGTAACAAATTTTCAATTTATTGTGACAATGTTATCGCCACTACAATAATCAAAAATAGTGACAAAATATTAATGACCAACACATTTTTTCACAATTACAATTCATTCCCTATAAAATTACTTTGACACCAAATTGCATATGCTTTTAGTAATAAAACTTAGTGATAAAAGAAATTTGACATTATTAATGTATTCATAGTGATAATTCAATAGTGAAAGATATTATCATTGTATTAGTGACAAAAAAATCATTACAGGTAATCCAAACAATAATGTCAATCAATTGTTTTGTCAAAAAAATCTCATATCTGTGATAAAATGATAGTCACAAAAAATTTGTCACTAAATTACGAATAGCAGTGACCATAGTGATAGTTTTATTTTTGTGACAATATAAGTTGACACTAATTAATTAAATTTTTATTGACAAAATTTTTTGTTACAAAAACTAAAATATCGTGTGACGGTAAATTGTTTTGTCACAGAAAGAGAAAATATTGGTGATCAACATATGTTTTGTCACAATTGCAATTCATTTATGCCAAAATTGCTTTGATACCAAAATGCATATGCATTTAGTGACATAACTTAGGGCCTGTTTTGTTAGATATTAATTAATGGAATAGAATAAAATGTAATAGAACGGAACAGAACGGAACGGGGTAGTTTATAATGGAATAGAATGTAATATAGTGAAAAGTTGTTTGGGAAAGATAGAAGGATTTATAATGTAATATAGTGAAAAGTTATTTGAAAGATGGATGAAATGGAATATAATATATAATAAATGACTATTATATTAGTTAATATATTTTTTTTTATTGTTCTCTTATTCTGTGTACACATTTGATAGCTTTAATTTACAGTTTACACACATATATATATTATCATAATTTGTTGGGCAAAAGAAGCATTTCATCCACTTGTCGGAGAAAGAAAATAAAGATAGGGGGCAAACACACGAATGAATGGAAAAGGAGAAACATTATTATTTTTTAATTAAAAAATCCCAACTACACTATTAGTTCCATGATTTTTTTTATATAATGAGACATATAAAGATGATTGTGATAATTATTGAGGGTTTAAATATTAATAAATTTTACTAATAATCTTGTTTTTTAAAGATATTTTTATATTAAAAACATTTCAAAGTACGACCGGTTGACCTATAAATTAATTCTTATAACTTAAAACTCAAATAAAATTATAAGTCTAATACTTTTTGATTTACATGATTCTTATACAAGACATACTTGTATCTCAAGTAAGGTTATTAAAGACTCAAGAGAGGTTTTATAAAGAAGCCATATGAAAACATACCACTTAGATTCGATTATCCTCCAAATTATTAATATGAGAATTATATTTTCAAGTATGACCTGGATTAATAGGCATATAAAGGGTAAACTTTACTAATTAAATAGACCTAAAAAATAAAAATTGGTCGCTTAATTAATATCATCACTTGTATTATGTGTAAATCATATAGACTGGATGTGACTCCAATCTCTGTGATCTTCTGTTAGGTTTAGGGAAGATTTACATGTTCTGATCTGGACTGAGTGAGACCAAAAGTTCTCTGAGCTCAATATCTCACCTATCAATGGAGTTTCTTATTGGTGCTCAATTATGTCTATTCTTTGTATAAGCACGACGTTGAAGGCTTCCATGCGTGCTTCCTTTTTAGCTTTATACAATTGCTCGATCTTAGTGGCTCAAAAAGCATCAACTTTACTAGCTTGCACCTTTAATGGGTTCTTTCTATAAACAATGTTTGAAGCAAATACTCAAAGAGAAAGGCAAGAAAAGAGTTTGTGAGTTGTTATTGAATTTGGTTCAAAAGCTGGCAAAAGCAAAGAACGTGAGTACTACTGTCAAAGCACGTATAGTGCTAGCTGCACTAAGATCGAATTGCAAACTCCTAAGCTACTCTGTCAAATATGTGAGAAGATTTACCACTCAACTTTTGTTGTTTGCTTTGATCGATCAGATTCAAATGGGATTGCTTAATCTAAAAGTAAGTTTCATGAAATTGACCTAATACCTTTTGTTATACAAACGTGTTCAGAGATTGACACATGGTGGAATTGGGTTTATTGAATGGAGTTTTTCGTTTTATTTTAAGTTACTTATTTATTAAGTAATTCACAAGAAATAAATTATTATGCGCTCTCCAAAATTTTAATTATTCCTTTTTTTTGGATTTGAGGAAACCTCGTAGGCGGGCCAAGCGGGAACACCTTTCCGAGAGTTCAACTGACGCACCACTCCACAGACAGGCCAAGCGGACGCATCTCATCACCGAGGACTCAACTGGTGCTCCACTTACAGTTAAAACCCCAATTACCCCAGGTTTTTACAAGAGGGACTACATAGAATCGAACATGAGACCTCACTGAAGTCAAGCTCCGCTCTCAACCATCTAACCACATCCCTTGATTGTAAGTTTTCATAATTAAAATTTTGCAAGCTTTTGTCAAGTATAACATTTTGCAATTATTCTGCTATTGCAAATCTATAATACTTATAAAAGAATTGATGGCTCAAATTTAATGTTTTAAAAATTAGATGAGAAGTTAAACCGATAAAATAAAAAGTTTAAGATTGAACTGGTATTAGACTAGCGTAAAATTAGCTTAAATTGAATAAAATTAAAAAATTTGAAATATGATTCATAACGATTATCCTTATTCATCAAAGAATTTAAAATTTAATTAAAAAAGAGGTTATTAAAATATTAATTGATTTATTTTAGTTTATACAAAATTATTAATTTACGAACTTTGACAAAATAATTAATAAACTGATTGGATTTTAACAACATGAGTTATTAAAGCAAATCGAATCAGAAATTTAAAAATTAAATCGTTTAAAGTTTTTAAAATTGAACCAATCAAAAACAATTGAATTCTTTAATCACTTGTTAAAATAATGATTGAAAGTATGTTCTTGGAGATACTTTCAAAAGAGAGAGATACTCATTATTCCCTCAATTGAACAATTCAATTATTGAATACCACTATGGTAGCTTTTTAGCCCACCGCTCTTCGCTTGAGGTCGCTTTCCATATAATAATGCTTTTTCCAAAAACCTATTCTTAAGATTAGATTGATTGTTTAATCTGGTCTAAACCTAATTCAAATCAAGACAAAAGTTGAATCCATCCTAATCCATTTCAATAAGATGCATGGATGTTACTTACATGCAAGTAAGTCCATCCATATGATGCCATTTTAAGAGTACATTCTTTAAAACAAGAGGAAGAAGAAGAAGAAACTTAATTGCATTCACATTCAGAATTATCACTCTCACAAGAATTGTAATACAAGACCATGTGCAAAAAAATCTACTCTTTTCACATAATTTGATTTGATTCATTAGTTAATTAGCCACAACTACTAAATAAAGCAACTTATATATATATATATATATATATATATAAACTATT
>JANTNU010000005.1:3225664-3251517 GCA_024752395.1 Erythroxylum havanense | reverse complement strand
ATAAAATTTGATTTAATAATTAAAATATATTTCAAATAAATATTAATTTTTAAATGAAATTTTAAATTATTTATTTTATTAAAATAACATAATGTTTTTAATAATTTGTTAATAAATATTATATAAGAAATTAAATAAATTTATTTAATTAAAAGTAATTTATTTTTTAGATTTATCTAAAATATAATTATCATCAGTGATAAAAATACAATTACATTAATATTAACAATAAAAAAGATTTTTGTTTTTATTTAAAAAATAAACAAAAATTTGAAAGTAAAAACTGAAAATTTTTATAAAAAATATAAATAGATCCTTAAGTTTGAATATGACTTAAAAGCCAATTAATTTAGAATTGTCAATTACTAAATGATGTTATTAAATTATTGAATTCAAAGATTTGTAAAATATAGAATTGTCATAACTTTTTCTTGATTCACATGTTCCTTTGTATAGGTTGCTTAGCCTATTGACATGAGATTAGCTGTGTCTTTTTCAAATTTTGTGTGTATTTTAGGATATTGTTTAGGTTGTGTATTTACAATTTTATTTTAGTCTGAAGCTCAAAATTTAGAGGGTGTTTGTTTTCATTTTTATTTTTAATTTTTTGTTTTTGTTTTCAAATTCAGAAAAAAAATATTGTTTGTTTGAATTTTTAGTTTTTGATTTTAGTTTTAGTTTCTTCCTGTTTTCAAAAATTATGAAAACCATAAAAATTGGTTTTTGTTTCTTGTTTTCTTTTTTTTTATAATCTCATTTGCTATCATTTAAATATATGTTATTTAAATATTTATTTTTAATAAAATTTATAAATAATTTAATTTAATATTATATTTATATAGTTAATGAATTTAAATAAATTTCAAATAAAATTGTGAATACTTTAATTTTATTTAATTTTTGTAATTAAATTATATATAATTAAATTTAAAATATATAAATATTGAAATGACATTTGATTTAATAATTTAAATATATTTCAAATAAATATTAATTTATTTATAAAAGTTTAGATTATTTATGTTATTAAAATAACGTAATGTTATTAATAATTTGTTAATAAATATTATATAAGAGATTAAATAAATTTATTTAATTAAAAGTAATTTATCTTTTAGATTTATCTAAAATATAATTATCATCAGTGATAAAAATACAACTACATTGATATTAACAATAAACAAGTTTTGTTTTTATTTAAAAGAAAAAATATAACAAAAACTGAAAATTGCAATAAAAAATATAAATAGAACCAAATGGCCCCTAAATTTGAATCTGACTTAAAAGCCAATTAATTTAGAATTGTCAATTATTAAATGATGTTATTAAATCATTGAATTCAAAGATTTGTAAAATATTACGAAAACATAGGACTATTGTAATATAATATAATATCAAAGCTAAAGCATAAAGTATGATTTTCAATTTTTTTATATTCCATAAGATTTTTTTTCTATAGACAATTTCATTAACTTTTTGTTATTTTCATATTTTGAAGAAAAGTGATTCATATGTAAAGAAAAGGCAAATAATATACTAAATTCAACGTATCTAATATATAAAACTCTTTATTTTACGAACATTTCTTATATTTGTTTCTGTTATTCGAAGTGATCGGAACGACATTATACTTAAATAAATAAAAATACGAAGAAAAAAAAATCAAGGCAAGAAGTAATAAAAACTAACGACAGAGTTGGAGTCAAGTCAAGCCATAAGCCATGCATTGAGGTGGAAAGGCACGTGATATGCAGGTGACACGTGGCACGTGCTGCCCATGTTGTAGAGGTGTAGATGGTCAAGCCGCACGCACGTGTGGAGAGAAGAATCCCCGAAGCAAACCCAAGCACCGTTGGTTGGCTTTTGAAAAGAGCTCACATGATTGCTGACACCACCCACCTCCTTTGTCACGTGCTCTCTGGACCCCACTACTGTTCTTTTTTTTTTTTTCTTTCCTCTCTTCTGACAAAATAATAAAGAAATTAAATTAAAAGAGTGTGGGCTAAGTCTAAGTATATTATATATCCTTTTAAAAATAAATATTTTTTTTACTGGAGTCGAAAATAAATAAATATATAACAAACCTTATCCATTTACCAAGGTCAGTCTGTTAATTAATATTAACCTTAACTCTCTAACCTAATCCTAGGGATTAGTGTCTATTGACTCGGAACTCTCCTCTCTATTTTTAGTAATATGATGTGTTTTTATATATATAAGCTCTTTCAAAAAATTCATGATATATTTATTAATTATAATTTTAATTACGTCCTTGAAAAAAATTGAATTTGGAACATTTTATTCAAAATTTTTATTATCAAAAAGTTTAAATTCATTATTAAATTGTTTTTCTTTATTGCACTCAAAAGGTAAAATCACCCACTCCAAGTGTTCTTACACTCCGGTTCAACAAAATAATGAGAGGATAAATCACTGTTTAATCTCACTTAACTTATCAGAATGGTGGCTCAGTGTTCGATGAGCACAAAGAGCCACCACATTAGATAAACTATTACACTCTCGCTGTCAAGACTCGAACTTAAGATCTTATACTCAATTTTCTTTCTGATGACCAACTTTTTTTCTTTCTTGATTCTTATGTTCATGGTTCGTTTGGAAATAATCTCTCTATTAATTAGGACGCAATATTGCATACTAGTGAACCTCTTCCAAATTTTTCTTGTCAGTAAAATTTATACAAAGTATTATTGTCTTAATTCCTATTTAAAGAAAAAAAAACTAATAACACAAAATTATGTTCTTTGTTATTTGATTATGTGTGAACTCCTCCGGGGTTAAAGTCAAACATATATGGTAAGAGAGGCAACGTGGATGAGATCATTACCGTTGGTTGAGCTGTAAGCATCGTGCTTAAACGTGGGTAGGGAATATGATAGGCCAAATTGTAGTAGAAAGTACAATTATTATAGTTTAAAATAATTAATAATTAACATAAATTGCACATTTTTCAAGAGAAAATTAATAATAATAGTATTTGGAGCAGAGGAATCCGGCTGCAAACTTGGACACTAATGAAGGAATCACAGGGACAAAGCCTGCCATGGATCGATTCTTTAGGGTTTTGATTTCTTGAAATAAGGAGCTCCAATTGTCTTTTTTTATATATATATTTAAAATTATTATGGGATTATTTCATTCATTTTCTTTTTTTAATTTATAAATTGACCTTTTATTTTATACTATAAATTTACAAAAGAATTCGTTACAATCGAATCTACCGATAAAAATTTTAGTAAATAAAAGGGAACGTTCGGGTATGGAAAATTCTATATTTTTCGTACAATTCATATGTGTTTACTTTGATTTGGCCTTAATTATTCTATTAAAATTCATAATTGTATTGCATATACACAAAAGCTATTAATAGATCAATTGGTTAGGTTTGAGTATCTTAAAACATATTGTTATAATTAAATCTTCAAATTTTTAATTAAGAAGACAAACAATAATGTTTATAATATAAATTGAATTATTACATTTTTAATTCTTTAAAATTTAAAATTTTTGATATAGAAATAAAAATTATTTTATTAATTGATAATCCCACTTAATTATTGTGTTAAAATTATTAATTGTGCAAATGTGAATAGAAAAGCATTCATTACGTGACAATGTGGGCAAGATGTTGGCCTTTTAACTGACATCTCTGCTGTTAATTGTGCAAATTATACACTTTGTTCCTTGGGAGGCAGTGATGGTCATAAAGACTAAAGCTTTAAGCTCATACCTGGAATTCAGCTTACTTAAGATTAACGTTTCTATTTATACAAATACTCTCATTTATATGTAGGGTTTTCCCTTACAATTCCCCCAATTAACACCATTAATCCTACATAACATATGCTATTCTTTTTAAGGTTCATTTCATTATTTCCTTAATATTATGTATGATATTGTTTAATGACAATTTCAAAGACCTAATCAGGGCAAGCACTAACTTCTCGCTTTGAGAGAAAGAGTTCGGAGAGGGTCATCAATTATAAACGAAAATATTTTCGAGTCTTATAATTTTATTTTGAATTATTACCATTGAGCTACACTTTAATTAATATCATAATTACTAATTCTTACTCTTATTAGGCACTTTAATGGTATGGTAATCTAACTTTGTTCTTTTTAAGACTTTGTTCAAAGCTACATTATTATAATGATTATCATTGCCAACCCAACAACTTCACAAACACAAAATGAGCCTTGAGAAAAATCCAAAACCCTAAAAGAGGGGAAAAAGAAGAAGAAGAAGAGAGAGATAGACTATTGCTTTAGTGCAATTTATTTTTATCTTAAATTTTTAAAACTTTTTTAAAAGCATGCTAAAAACAGAAAAATGCACTATTTTAATATACTTTACAGAACTTGCAATTCACTCCCCCAATTATTTTTTTATCTTGTCACCCATGAGAAAAGATGCTCTCTTCACTTTCTTTTTATTTTCACTATAGCCCCTCACTCACTCCTCATAACCCCAACACCACCCATCACCACCACTACCAGACCTCAAAGTCTCTCTCTAACCTTACAACATTCATTTTCTCTCTCAAAGAGAACCCTTTTGTTTTCTATCTCTTTGCATTATTCAATTCAAACCCTTCATTTCACCATCTCTCTCTTCTTCTACTTTCTTTGATATATATATGTATGTGAGCATTCACTCCCTCAAGTCTTAACACAGACCAATCTCTCTATCTCTCTCTCTTGAAAGACTCCAACTTTTCTACCAAACAACAAGTGCTCATCTCCTTCTTGATTCAAGACTCCATCTCTCTCTGACCAACCTCACTGTTCTTACGATCCTAACACACTCACGTACAAACACCAACATGGAGGCACCGGAATACTTCATTGGCGGCTACTATGGCGCCAGGGCAGGCGAGTGCTTGCCTGAAAAGAGAGGTTCCGATCAGAAAAACAGTGACCACTTCAGGGTTGATGACCTTTTGGACTTTCCTAACGAAGAGGATGTTATTATGAGCGATGGGTTCTTTGATAATGTTTCTAAGAACTCCATTAACGGCAATGACTCCTCCACCTTCACGTCCAACGACAGCTGCAACTCCTCCGGCTCCGCCGCCGGTAATGTCGGATATCAGAGCTTTGCCGATTCTCAGTTTACCAGCGAGCTTTGCGTTCCGGTAATTATTACACGTGACTTATTATTATCATACACGAGTCTTACGTAAGACAGACAATTCATTAATTACTCAATAGTACGACTAAAACTTAATTTTTTTTCACAAATTTTGATTTTTTTTATGGTTTTAATTTACCTACAGAAAAAAGCATTGATCTGAGTGATTAGTCTTTCATGTTCATAATTATAAAATTAATACTTTTTAATGGGATAATTATTTCTTTTCTTATTTATGTAAGCAAAATTAAGAAATTTGTTTTGTTTTTGTATGTAGTACGATGAGTTGGCTGAGCTAGAATGGCTATCGAATTTTGTGGAGGACTCGTTCTCACCTGATCAAAATCTCCAATCCACCCTCCACATGTTATCCGGATCCAAACCGGCCACACCCGATGAGTCCTCATCTGAAGCCCACCAAGAACCGGTGGCTCGTAACTTGAATAACCCGATTTTCCACTCCGAGACTCCGTTACCTGCTAAGGCCCGGTCTAAACGATCTCGGGTTGCCCCTGGTCATTGGTCTACTCGACTCCTCCATCTCTCACCCATGGCCCAATCAAGTTCAAAGAAGCAAGAGAATCCAAATTCTAAAATGGGTTCGGGTTTAGATGCTCCTGTTCGTAAATGTCTACATTGTGCGGCCGAGAAGACCCCACAATGGCGAACCGGCCCAATGGGCCCAAAAACTTTGTGCAATGCCTGTGGGGTTCGATTTAAGTCGGGTCGGTTAGTACCTGAATACCGGCCTGCAGCTAGCCCAACTTTTACATCCACAAAACATTCAAACTCGCATAGGAAGGTTTTGGAGCTTAGAAGGCAGAAGGAAATGCACAGAGCACAGCAGGAACAGTTTATGAATCAAACTTCACTTTTTGGTGTATCAAACGGTGGAGATGATTTCTTGATCCATCATCACAATTTTAGGCATATGATCTAGGGTTCCATTGTAGGACATTAGTTTCCTAATTAAATCTATGCCCTAAAAATTTCAATTTGTAACTCTTTTTAATTGGAAGCATTAGAATTAAGTTGGGGCAGAAAGAAAAGATTTTGATGTAAACTCTAATGTACTCCTAATTTTTAGTTTTTGCCAAAAAATGGCTAAAATTTAGACTTGAATTGAAATTTTCAAGGAAAATTTTAACAAAATTTAATAATTTTGTATGTAAGAAATTTAACTAACACGTGAAATTTGAAGAGGTCTAATAATATACAACCTTACCTTCAACTAATAAAAAGATTATTTTTATATGATATGCACACACTAGATTGCCTAAATCATTTTTTAAGAAAAAGGGAAAATATGTATAGAAACATCAAAATGATGTTACACTTTTTTGAAACCTATGGGCCAAAAGAAGTAAGGTATGCCCATACCTAATATATACATGTGCACATGAGGGGTTGGTTGGCAAATTCATGGCGTTTTTTTAGTAATTAATTTATCATAAATTGGAGATCTTATTCTCACTATATCCTACATTATTTATTTTGTTTTCTTATATCAATACAAGTAAATTTTAGAAAATGAGGTTTAATTATTTCTTGGGTTAATTGTTAAAAAAATCAAACTTTAATAAATTTTATAATATCGGCTTAAACCTTAAAAAGGGGCGTTAAAAATGTTTCAAAAAAATGTTTTTTTTCATTTTAAACAAAAATAGTTCATCGTTATATTCTCTATTAATGTGAATGATACGAAGAGTCACATTAGGTAACTGTTACATATTATATTTATGTTAGTATGAAATTTTATTTAATAAATTAAAATATCAAAGAATCTAAAATAAAATATGTGTCACGAAATAAGATGCGACTTACCTTGTTATCTATATCGAATAAAACTTTAATTTTAAATTATTTTTACTAAATATTGAAAATTTAAGTATTTTAATATTAATTTTTAAAGTTTAAAATAGTATTATAAAATTGAATAAAATTTGAGTTTTTTTATAATGAACTCTTATTTCTTTAATTAATTTATTATTTCAAAAAAAATATTGAGCATGGATTTCAGTGAAGAATAATAATCAAATGGAGACACATTTTCACAAGCTAAACATCGTCTTCTATACGTACCATCCACCAAGGAGCAAGGTCCGAAAATGAATATTACGAAATCAAGGCAATGATAGGATCGAGAAAGAAGAAAGTGAAAGAAGGCCAAATAAAACCAAAGATCTTGAGCTATTGCTTAGCTTGCAAAGTGGTGCACAAGATCATGTGAGTAGTGTAAGTGATGATCATTATAAAAACATTAGGAATTTGGTGTTACCTTGGAGTTGATATGTTATTGTCCACTTGATCTTAGACATTTGCTCTTCCATGGGGTCCCATGACATCCTTACTTGCTGTTATATGACTTTGAAAAGAAATATATTATCCCTAGGTTTCAATTTATTAATTATATTTGAAGTGATCATTGTCATGTGGGATAATGGTTAGGTCTAGGGTTTTGATTTTCTTTTTCTATGTCAAAGATTTTAATTGAAGTCATAATGGTTTTAAAAAAAGTTGTAAATTATGAATTTTGGGTTATATCACGATTACAAATTATCATAACAATAAAAATACAAAAGATTATAGTTTAAATAATTTTTAAAAATCACCAATGATGAAATTCTTTATGATTTTTAATTTTTCAGAAAAATCTTTTCTTACTTTTTTAATTAAAAATAATGACAAAATATACGTAACATAAATAATACACATGAACTAATTAAATGTTATTAATATAAAAACTTAAAACAATTTTTATATTTTTATATAAACTAATTAAACTTGATTTAAATTAATAATTATAATAAATTATTAATTCAAATTGAATTCAAAAACTATATTAAGTCGCCACGATAGTAACACTGAATTGGATCATATATGCTTTAAGTATCTTACGTATTTCACTCTTAATTTTTAAGGGAATTTTTAAGAGAATGATTTATTTTAAAAATTGAAAAATATTAATTTCTTGATAATTTTAAAGATTAAAGAATTTACTTAAAATTGCTTAAATAAAGTGAAAGATTTGTATTTTTATCTATTATAATATAAGCACAATTATATTTTAAATTAGGATAACACTATGGATTGCGAGTTAAAATACTAATTTCAACTCTAAGTACCTCATTTCTCATAAAAATTCAATTGCAATGTTGGTTGCATACTTAAAGAAAGTGTCATCAACATCATTCTTTCTTCAATACTTTAAACTTGAGTTCTCAAACGATAAAAAACAAGGGAAGAACATGGCCACTTTGATTTGATGACTCTGATTTTGATTTAGTATATAAATTACTCTCTTAGATTCTCTGTAATCTTTTGCTCGGCTTGCTATCCTTGAACACATTATTTTTTGTAATGATACAATAGTTTTACCTATACCATTCAACACCAACGTAAGAGGGTCCATGATGGCTTACTGGCTATAAATATATATACGTATTGGTTGGGTCGGTCATGCTAGGCTCAAACTCACTCAAAACGATTCATAGACCGATCGGTCCACCCCGCAAGGATTGATCTAATTCCTATCTACTATGCTAGGTCTAGGCCCTAGTTCACGCATCCATGGCTCACTCGTAGGTGGAAGTCTCCTATGAGGTATAACTCTGCCATGATACGGGCACGTGATCAGAACCCTTGCTTCTCTGTTCATAACTATCATACCCTCACAAAAAGACTAACTTGAGCGTCGGAGAGGCCTGCCGGATACCAACCCCCGACGTGCCTTGTGTTGTTTTGCAGGAACTCTTGTTAAAGACAGTCGTATTCATGGATCCAAACAGCAACATACAGCCTCGCCAGAATCAGGCTGAACCAAGTATGTATGTATATACAAAAAAACAAAAGGTTTTGGCAACCCAAAAATGAAAACCCTAACACAGAGACACAGTGCTCTAAAAGTACATTGTATATATGTGCGTACATGAGTTTTTTGTCAGTATCGTCTCTTTTACGTATTTTGTCAGTACAAAAAAGAAGAAAAAAAACATGTATATACATGTGATATTATGCAAGAAACAGACAGGCATGTGGGACGAAAAGGCAGGCACATGCAATTTCATGACGTGCATGACTGCTTCCTCTGCACCTGTTTTGGATAATATATATATCTACAAAGAAATTATCTCTCCTTTGTCTTGGGATCTTACCATGTTCTTGGCTAGGATTTTGATAACCTTGCTGTCCCCTTATGTTCACCTCCTCCGCTACACTATGTTGATTCCCAAAATGATCAGGATTCGTTTGGAAATATAAAAAAATATCAGTAAAGAATATATCTTATAACATAAGTAAAAGACATAAACTTCCCCTATAATTTAACAAATTATCATTAATACCGAGTTGAAGTCCCGTTAAAACGTGAAGTTTATGTCTAACGAATAATTCTATTTGGTAATTGTTCGATTCATTTTAATTACTAGATAAAAAGGCACTTCACATTTGAGGAACTGTTTAGGGTTGCTAAATTCAGATCGAGAGATTTATATCTAACACATGGTTTTCTGAGTTATTGATGGGTCATTGTCAGTTGGTAATGCTAGTTAGTGGTTGCTTGGCTGCAGAGAAAATGGTGGGTGGTATTCTTCTGTCATCACTTTGGTGATTTGGTTCCAACTTGTGATAATGATTGAAACCAAAGATTATGAGTCCTAAAATGTTAGAAATGAACAAAGGTTCTGTGTAATGAATAAGATTTTTTTAGTCCCTACGCTTCTCCATTTGGGTCTGTCCTCCATAATCATATATCTCATCTTTAACTAGTTGTAAGGTAAGGTTGTGAGTAAATTTGCATTTACGAGTTAATATGCTAACTATAATTGATAAAAGTATAGTTTTGCAATGATTAAAAAGCTCAATCGGTTCGGCTAATTTAACCGTAAAAACTTAGAACTATCTCATTTTCAAGGTAGATTTATTTTAATAACAGTTGTTATTAAAAACTGATTAATTTATTAATTAATCAGTCAATTTTTATTAACTAATAAGTTATTATAAACTGAAGTAAATCAATTAATTTTCATTTAACAAGATTAAACCTCACATTTTTCAATAGACAATCTCTTTTAAGTCGTATTTTATATTCTTTAATTTTATTTAATCTTTAACTGATTTTATGATGGTAAAATACTAATTGAATCTTTAAATATTAAAACTCTTGTCTTACTGGTTTAACTTTCGATCCAGTTTTTAAAACATTAAAAATTTGACAATTTCAAATGCATCATCCTAACATTTTTCAACACTATACTAGGATGCTACTTAAGTCACTTTAGGAAGTAATCCTAGGTTCTTTTAATAAACTAAACAAGCTCTTGTCCTAATGTGCTTTATGGTGTAAAGGTTAATTTGATACACCCTACACTTCGAGTGGCTTCAAAACTTGTTTATTCTTTGTTTTTGTTTCATGATCTTATAAACTTTAAAAAACTTAATTATAAGGTTTAGTTACAAGATAGTCAAAAGGGTAAATTTAAACATTTATTTGCACTAAAATTTAATTATATATAAAATAATTGTCTTACCCCTAATTAATAGACAGATTGTTTCTAAACAACCCGTACAACTACATTGATCTAACAATAATTTAATTTTGAATTTAAGAAAGTTACATTCTAAAATTAATTAATTAATAATCTTTGATATGTTTTATATAGACTATGTTTGGCAATCAGCGGATTGCATCATCTGTTAACTAATAACAGATTATATCAGTTGATTTGACTAGCGGATATTATTAGTTATATATTAAAAATGTTTGATAAAATTAATTGTTTAGCATTAACTGTTTATGTATAAAATGACTTATTAAAGTATGACTTTTTTTTAAAAATATATAAGGACGTAAGTTCAGAAGAACCGTTGCCAGCTTCCTCGAATTATACTAGAGTAACCTAGTCTATGTTACTCTGGCATAATTCAAAATAAATTAATCTACACTAACATGCTAACATATTACATGCATGGCCTTGTAGAATAAATTTAAAGGGCAGGTTTTATTGATAGCTTCGTTCATGAATGTTGGCTTTGTTTATGCGTGGTTCATGCATGGCTTCCTTAGTCAAGAAACTATTTGCAGAAAAACGCCAATAACTTAAAGGTATAATCGAAAATTTCTATATTAGTTTCTAATATCAATTGATTGAGTTAAATCAGCTAACTCAATCAGCTGTCCTCCAAACGTCGTCAATCAGTTGAAACATTTTAACCAGCCAAAATTTAGCTGATATGTTGTTCACCAAATGGGATCATAATTTTTCATCTCTTAGTCTTTTTCAATAAATTATTTGACACCCATTTTTATATGAGATGTCACGAATAATGCTACATAAAACACAAGTAGTCAAGTAGCTTAATTATGTTTTGGAAATTTTAATTAAAAAAGCTGCATGTTGTAGCTGCTAAAACCAATATCAAAGTCGTACATGGTTTAGTACCATGTGTAAGACTAGACTTTAGGCACATCACATGGACGCCCCAAGTCTAGTTGGTCTCCTAATTGGTTCTTAAATTGCCCAAATATCTTTGACTGCCATAGGTATCATAGCTCTTCAAAAGTCAAAACCTCTACAAATGTGAGTAAACAATAGCTTCTAGCCTCTTTACCCTTTAAAATTTGAGTAAAGCTTCTGCTAGGGAGATATCAGGAGCAGGTGTTCGAGACATAGTTTAGGAACTGGTTACTGATAGAAGATTAAAGAAGAACTATACCTTCCATTTAAATCAGGTTAATATTTTTATGAGTTTAAAAAGATGGTATTGAATTGGATAAATTTAAATTTAAATATCAAAATATTTGATAAATTCGAGTTTAAATTCAATCTAACCTAATTTTTTTAGGTAGAGTTGTGAAGTTCCTTTTTAAATGTGAACTCTATCCCAAAAAAAAAAGAATAATATGATTATACTTTCTTTGATTGAAATTTAGCCTAGAGTCAAATTCGATCAATTAAACTTGAATTGTTAACTTCGATTCATCCGAACCTATTTGTCGTCTCAAAAAATAACATAATCAGCGCATCAACTAAGAATACTTAGACTTACAGGAAATAGTTTGCTATTATAAGTAATGTTTTAAAAATCAGATTGAAAGTTAAATCGGTAAGATAAGAGGCTTAAAGTTTAAAAGATTCAATTGATATTAGACCACTATGATTAAATAATTTGAATCATGATTGAAAGAGATTGTCTTTACTCATCAAAAAATTTGAAGTTTAATTGATTTATTTTAATTTATAAAAATTTATTGATTTACAAAAATTGATCGATTAATTTATAAAATAATCAAATTTTAACATCAAGAATTATTAAAATATATCGAACAAAAATATTAAATCATTCAAAGTTTTTATAATTTAACCTACCGAATCAGATAAAATTTTTAATCATTGATTATAAGAGAAACTTGTTGCATAATCGAGTTGGTACTCTGATTTATCTAGCGATGAGACATCTTATGGAGATAATGGTTTAAACTTTGTGTCTTAATGACCATAAATCATAATTACGTTGTAACAACGATGAATGGTAATTCAGCAATAAGCATGACTTCGTCTAACCGAAACAGGAAACTAATCTTCTCCTGTTCTTTACTCAAACCTTCATGAGAAGCTTCAAGTGTAATAACCTTCACATGTTACCAGGGATGGATCCAAGGGGGGGCTAGCAGGGGCTACAGCCCCTACAAAACTAAATTTTTTTTAAAATATGTATATATATATAGTAAACTAAGTAAGGCAACTAGGGCTATAGCCCCTACAAAACTAAATTCCTTCCCCCCCAAGACTAAAATCCTGGATTCGTCACTGCATGTTACGTACGTACTTCAGATGTAAAAGGTTCACTGGCACGGGTTACAGATGAAAGTATCAGTTCACTTTGCATTATGACCTCAAGTTCTAGTCAAGAGTGTTTGAAGAATCCGTGATTGTCATTACAACGTTGTGAGAACATATATTAACGTTTGGAGGAGGTGAATCCTTATCCAACCCAAGTTGTGTGTTATTTGGAGGATCTCTGCTTCTCTTCCATTTATGGCAAACGCTTGTTGCTCCATTGAAATGGAACCTAGGACCTTGAGTGAAGGTCAGCTCAGCCAGGCTAGAGTAAGCCCTTTGAAGCTTCTTTAGACATGCATTAACATGAGGTGATGAGATCGTTAATATTAAGGTTGTTTCTATGTCTATCTTGTGCTCAGGAAGTGGCTGCAGATGTGGTCCAGAAATTGGTACCAAAAGAGGCATCCACCATCTTCTTCAACAAGGTGTGTGTTTTATTAGTAATTATAAAAAATCAAGTCGATTCAATTTGAAATTGATAAATAAATAAAAAAATTGATCGGGTTCAAAATCAATTTAACTATAAAATTTTAGTTTTAACCTTACCTTACGAAACTCGATCGTTTTAACTCGATTCATAATTTATACTTATAATAAAAGATTTATATCATCATATTAAATTTATGCTTAATTTGGTGTTTTTAAGGAAGTAAAACCAACATTCTTGATCAAGGAGGAGGAAGAAGAAGAGAACAAAAAGGGTCAAGAACAACCATATGACAAGTTCGATGTTGAGCGTGAGGAGAAGATCATTCAAGTGCCATGCCAATGCAGCAACACACAATCTCCCACTGAATTGGAGCTCAAGGAGCCTCTTTCTGCTCCCTTTTAACAGCTTCCTTATATATTTCAAGTACATCATTTGGTTTCATTTTTCATGATTTCCAGACCTTTTCACTTGCAAAATGTAACTGATCTATGGCTTCCATGATTTTTGTGGGTGTGACATCAAGAAAGTTTGTGGTTTAATAGCACTATTTGATCTATGGATTTTGGTATTTGTGTTTGATGTTGAAGGATCAAGATAAAAATATACAGACGAAGAATTTAATGTGAATATTTGTGTAATGATTTTTAAAAATATAAAATTATAATACACACAATTACATACTCTGTTTTAGTTTTAATGAAATGATGGATTATTCACGAATTTAATAAGAGTCTAATTCAATCATTTTTTAATTTTTTCTTACAATTTTAGTGAAAATAATATTTTTAATAATTAAAATAAAAGTTACGTATTTTTAAAATTTCTCAAACTTCATATCTTAGTAAAATCTTTATTGAAAATTAGTCGATATAGTCATTATTTTATTGAGACGTTATCATTGTAGTTATTGTGAATGTTATTTGAGTTTAAATGATGGAAAAATAAAAGTAGGAAAAATGTAAAATTAGTATAGGATGATTAGTGAACTTAATATTGGTAATTGGAGCAAAATAAGAAGCTCTCTCGTAGACAAATTTACCCTCATTAGAACGATAAGAATTCCTAAGGCCTAAAGCTCGAAGTAATGAGGCCATTATTGTAAATTCGCTTTTCAAAATTTGAATTATTTGTTTAACGAATTTAGGGTTTTAGAAAATTAAAGAGAACTCATTTCTATACCGGTCTTTGGGAGGGAAAAGCCACTAAGCTCTCAATCTCACTGCTTAGGTACTTTCTTCGTATCCCGTTCTTTACGTTGGTTTGTATGTTTATGCTTATGCATGTGTGCTTGTTTATATCTATTGAATGTTTAAGATTTGGAATATGTTGAATCAGACAATTTTCCTTTTGGCTCTGAGAAAATGACGTGGAAGAAAGATTGTAAATTTGGTTCATTTCATTTGCCGAGAGAGCGAAACTGATTTCTGGGTACGTTTATAATTTGGTTTCTTTCGTGGGTTTTTCGTGCAAGTGAACAGAAATGAAGTTGATGATACTTCTTTCGGGGGCTTGATTTTCCAGTGTTGGGTTATTTTATAGTTTGATCCAATTGGTTCAGTTCTTTACTCTCAAGGAAATTGAAATGTTTGATTTTCTTGTGGGACGGAAGTTTATAGGTGATTACTTGGCAGCATCAGGGATACTTTTAGTTGGATATGGATTTGAGGTTCATTTTAGAATTTTCATTGATGTTTCCTTGAAGCGTATGATGTTATCTGGACGGCGTTTTTGGTTTCCTGAGCTAGCGTTATATAGCCCAATTGGTGGAGTTCTAACCATACTTGTATGTCTCTGTTTTCATTTATTTATGTTCTCTCCATGAAATGTTTGTTTGTTTAGATAACTTAGGGAAATGAATATACAGACTAGGAATCATTAGTTTTTTCTGTATTTACTAAGCCTACCTATGAAGGTTAATTCCTTTACTTGTGGACTGTAGACAGATTGCTTTACCTTCCATAGGTATTAGACATGAGTTCAACTATTCATAGAACTCCTAAAACCTCTGGGAGGCAGTCATTGTTTTTCCAAGATTTGGCATCACCGATCTCCGCTCGGAAAGGGAAGTTCTCAAGTCCAGGTCAGGCAGCAGCAGTATCTGCTCTATGGCGTGAAAATTTTGGGGGTTCAGATCTTCCACCTCCTCCCATGTACACCTTAGAGGATCGCTCAGATTTGTCTCCTGATTCCGGAATTCCAGATTACCCTCTTTCCCCAGAAGCCAAATCAGATTCAAGAACTCCAGTTCAGAGTTCTGGGAGGGAATTTGTGACTCCAGCTAAAAGCAAAGGAGAGGCTAGCACGTCCTTTGCTTTAATGAGTGCACAGCAGAATCAGCTAGGTTCATCAAGTTCAACTTGGTGGTCACCAGCAAAGGCTAGTAGCAGTGACCAAGAGGAGAGAGGAAAAGGGTCTCCAGTGGAGGGTGTGGTCCAGCCTGGTGCTTTAATCACCCTTCCGCCTCCTCAGGAAGTTGCTAGGCCTGAGAAGCAAAAGAACTGCTTACCTGCGGCTAACCTTGATGAAGAAGAATGGGTTACTGTCTATGGGTACGATGTCTCTCTCACTAACAAGTAGATTGATTTATTTGTACTCTTTTGTAGAATTATGGTTATCTTGTTTAGATTATTGTTTAGAGTTCTGGTTTGCCATATTCTTATCGTAATTTTGTCCAGAGTTCTGGTTTGCAACTGCTTAATATCTTCAAATATGTGAGGTAGAAGACAGATGATTTATACATATGTGTTGTGTCAATATTTTTCTATTTTCTATTGCAGTAAGTTTCTTGCCATCATTAGTTGTTCCTTTGACATCCGGAAAGTTTATTAGACATTTCTTAGATCTGCTTTAAATGACACCTAAAGACTGGCACAGATAATCTTTTTTAATAATTTTGAGAAGAGGTAGAAGCAAAGGAACTTTAACTTATCTAAACATTAAAGACAGATTAAGGGCCATCTGCATAGGCAAATTGCGACTACTTATTTGCTAAAATGGAAAACTTGAAGGTTCAATTCACATACGTGGGTACTGTTCATACTCCTTAAATTTTGAAGCTTGCTATTAGTTCTATTAGTATTGGAAATCTGTAACTTGAAAGGTTGTCAAGTGTTTTCCTTATTTATCTGATTGCAAGTTAAGCATTTCTTCTTTATCACTCAGTTACATTCCCCTGATGTTAAAATATCTGTTTCCAGATTTCCACCAGGTGATACAAATTTGGTATTAAGAGAATTTGAGAAGTGTGGCGTGATCTTGAAACATTTTCCTGGTCCTAGGGATGCCAACTGGATGCACATTCTTTATCAGGTCCTTTTATTATGTTTATTATTATTCCTTCCTCATGTCTCGTCAAAAAATGGTTTTATTTTGGTGAACTTAGGTGGATATATCTTCCAAAATACAGTTGAAACAAAAGGATTGTCTTTCTGGTTGTACTTTGTAGTCATTTTCTTACCTTCTCTTTTTCATCTTGCTTTGTTTCCTTCATTTATATATAAAGTATGCTATGTCTTTATCCTCAAGGACAGTATCAGTATTCAGTAAGTTCATTGTCCAGGATCTGCACAAATCTCATAGCTGTCATCTGTTCCTGATTGTACTTTATCCTCAGATGTCACCATCTAGTACTTAAGTCCTGACTTTTTTGATATTGCTGCCATATGGAAAACTGAACATTGAGTTTTGTTGTTAGTTTTCAGCCAGCACTGCCAGGGTGATAGGGTCCTGTATCTACAATTAGTTTATGTTGTTAAAACTAAGATTCAGCTATTTATCGGGTTGCCTTCTTGTCTCTACTTCTTCTGGTTTAGAATCGATCTGATGCTCACAAGGCCCTCACCAAGAATGGCATGCAAATCAATGGCGTGCTAATCATAGGTGTGAAGCCAGTGGATCCAGTGCAACAGCAGGCTTTGAATGAGAGACTTAACATTCAAGGATTCATGCCATTGCCCCCACCATCATCTACCAGAACCACGGAGTTCTCCACATCAAGAGGCTTTCAGCGCCCTTACTATCTTCAAAACGGCAGTACCAGTGCCCAGCAGTCAGGGGGTGCCATTGCTTCCCCAGCAAAATCAATAGTATCAAAAATTTTGGATGTAATGTTTGGCATATAGTTTGCTAGTCTCGGCCAGCTATGTCTTGCTTTGAATCAGATTCGTGTTTACAACAATCTATGTGTAACAGCAGGACTTGCTATTCCTTCCCCGTATGGGACTGTGAGAGGTGTAGAATTCCTTTACTAAAATTGTAAGAAGAGTATGCAAAAAATTGCTCGATTGTTAAGAAGTGCATGAATCGCATACTTTGTGCCAGAGAACACCACCTTAATTTCCAGGTTGACTTGAAAGTACCTATTATACAGAAAGTTGACTGTTCTGATTTTCATATGGAAGCAAGTTTTAGATGTGAGAATTGACAATGATATGATAAGAAATGAGGGACAGTCTATTGGTAGGGTTCTCCTGTTTCATATCTGAAAGGGTCATGAGATAAGTCTCAGTTTCTCTTCACCGAGTCATCTCCAACGTCGATTCATGATCATTTAGAACACAACATATGATAACTTCTTGAACCTTGTCTCTTTCAGGAGATTGCATCAAGTTCAGGAACCTGACATCATATATACCTCCAAATCCTGGAATCATCTGATCTCTGCAATCTTACCAAAACGAAACAGCAATTTTGTTGCCATCCTATTCTGAAATGTTGATGATGATCTAGTAGTCCTACTTGTTCCTAATCGTTTATGATGTTATTGTATCACTAGAACTGATCGCTTACATAAGAGAGGACTTTTCTTTACCATAGAGAGATTGGTGATGCATGGATGCTCCTGCATTGCACTTACCTTGATGTAATACCATGCCAACTTCAGAATTTACAGCTACTAAGATAAGTTACGTCCATCTTTTGAGGCTTTTTCTGAGATGAGCTGTTTTGTCATTATTTCTGCACTTGAAAACAGGTACATGTGCATAAAGTGCCTGAAGTTTGGGAATCCAACTCATGTATAATTTTCTTGTCTCAATCTCTCTTCTTCTTCTGCATAAATTAGGAGCATGAAGTTTATCTTATATATTTCTTGATTCAATTTCTTATATAAATAATATAATATCTTAATAAAATGTGTATTGTAGCTTTAAATATTATTCTTAATAAATTTATTTATTTTTTGTGTAATGTTATTTTTTAGTTTTTTTTTTCACTTGATTCTTTCCTCAAATCCTAATTTTGTAGATCACAATAAGAGCAACTCATACTCCTTCTCTAATTTAACTTATTTGTATACCTATACACATTTCTAATTACCTACATGTTATGGTTTTATTTAAAGTTAGTCTAAAATTGAATATCCAATAAGTCAAAACTCATTTAGTCATGATCAATATCTCATGTCTATCAATTGATACCCCACAAATCTTTTAAGTTGCATCAATTACATATAATAAAAATAAGTATTTGGCATTTACCTATATATATAGCCTGCCCCTATTGTCTTTCTTTCACTTCTCAAATTCAAAGTCCATTAAAGTTCACACCTTTAAGGTTAATTTCAAAGGGAAAAAAAAAAGGTCAGAGAAAGAACGGAAAAACTATGACTATGAATGGTCTTGAGAAAATGCCACCACCGGCAGAGGTGGCAGTACAGCTACCGGAGTACGAGGTGGCGGCGACGTTAGAGAAAGATGGCATGTCAAGCAGGCCATCAATAAGGCCGCCTTTAGGCCGGAAAGCTGACGTCTTGCATGTGACTCTCAGACTATTTTGCATGGTCACCTCTGTCATAGCTTTGTCTTTCATGGTCACTGCTCATCAATCTAGTACCGTCTCCATCTATGGCTTTATGCTTCCTGTTCACTCCAAGTGGTCTTTTTCTCACGCTTTTGAGTAAGTAACCAAGTTTCCCGGTTCTTCTTTTTCGTGCCGATTTTACCGGGAAAGTGACAGAATATAAAAAGAAATGGAGGTTTTGGAGATGCCTTGATTGCTTTGTTGATTAAGACTTTGTTTCTGTGAATAACAATGATATGTTTAAGGGCCACATTATTTTGTTTATTTTGCTCATTTGGATGCATCTCCTTTTCCAATACCTTGATTACAAGAGAAACTCTGGAATTCCATGTTCAAAAATCTGATCTTCTTCCCTGATTTTTCCACCATTTTCAGTAACAAACTGTTCATGTTGAAAGAGTCCCCTTCCTCTTATTGGGTACTTACCGATACTGCTTTAGTGTTTTTGCTAGTTTTGAATGAAACAACCAACTTTTGGTACTACCAACTTCCGGGTTCATGGCATTTGAATGAACAGAATCAAACCCGTGAGTGTTTGTGTTTTCACCTTTTTCCTCTCCCTCTTGTCATGCTTTTATTCGTTTGTCTGTTTGTTTCTGAGAGCCCTCTTGTAGACTTGTACTTCTCATATTGTCCTGAGATCAAGCAACTGTTCATTGACAAATGAGCAAAATGAATTTCTTTGCAAGATCAAAGTGGTAAAAGAAAGATATATATGGATGATCACTGTTTGTTGATGATAATCCTGTCATTTTATGTCGATGAGCAGGTATCTTATTGGAGTTTCAGGTGCAGTTGCAGGACATTCCTTGTTGCTACTGCTAATCAGCATGTCAAGGATTCTGAGGAAAATTCCTGTGATTCCATCAAGAAATCATGCATGGATTATTTTTGCAGGGGATCAGGTACATATGAAATTTCTTCATCTCATTTAGACTAGCTAGCATCCAAGCTTAGTTTCTGGTTAATGATGATTCTGTAAGTCTCAAAATCTGCAGATGTTTGCATATGCAATGATGAGTGCTGGATCTGCAGCATCAAGCATCACCGACCTGAATCAGACAGGGGTCAAACATTCAGCTCTACCAAACTTTTGCAAGCCCTTGAACAAGTTCTGTGACCATGTTGCTGCCTCGATAGCTTTCACCTTCTTCAGCTGCTGTTTACTTGGTGCATCTGCTCTTCAGGAGGTTCTGTGGCTTTCCAAGTCCAATAACTGAAATCTCCTGGACTCCAGAACATGCTTCAAGATCATGTTTTTTTTTTTTAAATGTTTCTTAGACTGACAATGTTTGTGAATTCTTGGAAATATGTGTGTGGTTTTTCATTGCCTGGAATGCTGGAGTTCACCTCTACCTGGAATGGTAGAGATCAGGTGCAATTTGTAAAAACTAAAAGGCAACCTGATCTGTTTCAGGCTTTGTCAGGATTACATTTGACAGAATTTAGAGTTGCATGGTCTTAAGGAAGGGAAAGAATACTGTTCCGTACAATGTACTAGTCGGTACCGGCCAGTATCGAACGAAAACTAGCGGTATCATAAATTTGAGAAATAGTAGGGACTTATTCGCAATTGCCTGCTGCATCACTCACTCTCACCCTCGACCCTCCCGAAGCTTACTTCTTCTCTTTTTTTTTCTCTCTCTCTCTCACTGACCCTCACTTTCACTCACCACCGTCGTTCCCTCTGTCTCATTCTCCTCTTCATCTTTGACGGTACTGCTCTCCCTCTCTGGTGATGCTGTTCCTTTCCTCATCTTCTCCGATCTACGTCAGCATAAAAAATCCTCGACTCCTTCACGCGAAGTCCTGAAGACGCCAACGTCTTCAACCCTCCTCCACAAGGACCACCTCACCAGGAGGAGAGAAGGCTGCTGCTCGCCTAGATGTAAACATGAAGTTGTGACTTGTCACCCGACCTGAAAACTCAACCCAAAATTCGAAGCTTGTGAATTAGTTTTTGGGTGTGTTTTTTAAGTTTTCAACTTTTTCCTACTTAATTGCATTTTTGATTATGATCGGTTGAGACTTGGATGTTGAAAGTTGGAATTTAGTGTTGTGATTCAGTTGGATCTTGGCATGATCGGTTGGAACTTGGTTTTGTGATTTGCGTATATCTAGGTTGGATATTGGAGTTGAATAATTCACGATTTTGTGATTTGAATATTGGAGTTGAATGAGTCATGACATTGTTTTGGTTTTGTGATTTGCGTGGGTTGAATCAGATTGGATATTGGAGTCGAATGATCGTCTGGTTGATTTATGGTTTGGTTTTGAACATTGGTTTAAGTTTAACCAATTAAGAGAAATTTATGATAAGTTTTTTTATGAATGAAATGTACGGCCTGATGTGAATCTGTGATGATGTTGATGGATTGAATTGATTCAATTGAAAATTTGTAAGTTGAAAGTTGAAACAACTTAAATTAAAATTTTAAACCGAGAATATTAAAGTTGCAAGCTTGCAAAGACTTAAATAATTAATTGATCCATTCTTAAAATTTGTAAAATGGTATTTCATTTTTAGTATTTGTGTATTGACTTTAGGTAAATAATTAATTGATTACAAAATTATGCAATTGTAAATTAATAATAATTCGGATGTAGTTAATAATAGTATGTAGGTATTAACTTTGGGTAAATATTTAATTGAGTATAAAATATGTTGAATTATTTAGTAATATATATGTGTGGGCTATCGTAAACATTTATAATAGATAATGTCTGAAAGTAGTTGTTAGGATGTCTAAGTATGAGTAGGAATCTCGCATTAGAAAGGGATGGAACTAGTGAAGGACATATAAATAGAAATGACTCATAAACCTAATACTTTAAGGTTTTGGATTGATGTGTAGTGTCAAAGTCTACAAATATGTTTCATCACTAAGCCCATAATGTGAATCTCCCATCAAAATGGGCTCCCCAAATCCAACAAGTGGTATCAAAATCGATGGTTCGGCAAGAGACGAGTATGAAGATGGTAATTAGATCCTGTGATTGCCTCCCCACGAAGAAGAGCAAGGAAACTCCTAGCGAGTCCAGACTAATAGAGTAGAAAGGCTCTTGGTGACGCCGTATACTTGAGCTGCTAATTAAAAAGGATTTTGCTCAAGGAGGAGTCCAAGCTCAATGTGAAAATTCATACTTAAAGGGTAGATTGTTGGGAGGTCAAGTGTGAGTAGGAATCCCACATTGAAAACATATGGAACTAGTGAAGGACATATAAGTGGAAAGGACTCATAAACTTAATACCTTAAAGTTTTGGGTTGAAATGTAGTGTCAAAGCCCATTATATGCCCCCTCACTAGACTCATAATGTAAATCTCTCATGTAATTGGGCTCCCCAGATCCAACAATAGTGATGTAATAAATGTGCCTAAAAATAACTTTTTTTCAAATTGTGAACATGCAGGCTCTAATTATTTATACTTAGACATTAATTTCAATCAAAATTGTAAAAACAACTTATATATTTAAGAACTAAATATAGAATGGTGTATATAATATTATGATTTGTTAGAAATGAAAAAAAGATTCAAAGCTTTAAACAAGGAAAAAAACATTTCCAAAAAAGTTATATCCTTCAACTCGATCCTCATGTTATGAATATATCCTTCAATTTAATCATCAAGTTATGAATAGATGTGAAAAAACATTTCTAAAAAAGTTATATCCTTCAACTTGATCCTTATGTTATGAATATATCGTTCAACTTAATCATCATGTTATGAATAGATTTGTATGAACAATTGTATAAGATATGACATTTATTACTTGGTGATTGTATAAATCATATCATACCCTTTAACTTGATCCTCATGTTTGAAACTTTGAATTGAAATTGTTGAAAATAAAAATTGTTTATGTATATTTTGTGGTTGTTGGAAATAGAAATTGTTTTATGAATGTTTTGTGATTATTGATAATGGAAATTGTTGAAAATAGAAATTGTTTTATAAATGTTTTGTGATTATTGGAAATGAAAATTGTTGAAAATTGTTAGAAATGAAAATTGTTTTATGAATGTTTTGTGATTATTGGAAATGAAAATTGTTTTATAAATGTTTACTGATTATTGAAAATGGAAATTGTTTTATGAATGTTTAGTGCTTATTAGAAATGAAAATTATTTTATAAATGTTTTGTGATTATTGAAAATGAAAATTGTTGAAAATTGTTTGAAATGGAAATTGTTTTATGAATCTTTTATGATTATTAGAAATAGAAATTGTTGAAAATTGTTTGAAATGGAAATTATTTTATGAATGTTTTGTGATTATTGGAAATAAAAATTGTTGAAAATTGTTAGAAATGAAAATTGTTTATGTATGTTTTGTGATTGTTGGAAATGTAAATTGTTTTATGAAATTATATCCTTTAACTTGATCCTCACGTTATGAATAGATGTGTATGAATAATTGTATAAGATATGTTATTCATTATTTGACGATTATATAAATCATATCGTACCTTTCAACTTGATCCTCATGTTTGAAACTTTAAATTAAAATTGTTCGAATTGGAAATTGGTTATATACGCTTTGTGGTTGTTAGAAATGGAATTTGTTTATGTATGTTTTGTAATTGTTAGAAATGAAAATTGCTTATGTATGTTTTGTGTAATTATACATATTTGTGTAATTATATATGTTGAATAATTGAATTGTTAGTTTTTGACTTATAGTGAATTGTGTTCCATGAAATTGAATTGTGTATAATGCAATCATACAAAATGAGTTATATTATATAAGATGGATATGCATATTGTGTAGTGAAATTATATGTTATTTATTTTAATATATGCATAATTTATTTTTACACATAAATGGATGGAAGTTCAAGTATTCCCAATTAGCCTACTTTAAGAAAATACAATGATCCAGTTTGGGCTTATGCTGTATTAGTTTCTGATACGAGGAACCATACTATTTGCTTGTTTTGTAACAAGCATTTGAAAGGTGGACGAATCACCCAATTAAAGAAACATTTAATTAAGGTTAAATGAGATGTGAAATCCTGTAAAAAAAAGTAAGTCACGATGTGAAGTAGCAAATGAAAACATTGCTTGATGAATATCAACATGAGAGAGATAGAAAGGAAAAGTTGAATTTTGAAATTGGTTGTGAAAGTTCGTTTTTTAGTTTCCGTGGTGATTGTGAAAATGTCGAAGGTGGTAGTAATAGTGATGTGGTAGTGATACTTGTAGTGTTCAATCTCAAGCCCAAAAAGAAGTACCTGAACCTGACGTGAGAAAGAGAAGAAAGCAAGTAATTAGTTTTTTTGCACAACGAACAACTCATGGAGCTCAACCTTCAATTCGTAATACAATGTAATCAAGATATGTGACTCATAATGTCGATATGGCAGTAACTAGATGATGGTATGATACAGGTTCATCATTCAATACTTCTCAACCTTATTATTATCAATCTATTATGGATGCAATAGCCTCTTATGGTCCGGGATACAAAGGTCCTTCGATTGATAACTTAAGAAGTAAACTTTTGAGTTGTTCTGTTTCTGAATTTAAAAGTTATTTAGCAAAAAGAAGAGTGAATTGAGCTACTTATGGATGTTCAATAATGTGTGATGGTTGGACAAATAGAAGATAAGAGCCTATTGTTAATTTTTGGTTTATTTTACAAATGACTTTATGTTTTTGAAATCTATTGATACATATGGCCTTATTAGGAATACTGAGACTTTAATCGAGATATTTGATGAAGTTGTGAATGAAGTAGGGCTATAAAACATTGTTCAGTTTATTACTGACAATGATTCCACTTATAAAGCGGTATGAAAAATGTTGTAGAATAATTATAATTCTTTTTTTGACTTCTTGTGTTGCACATTGCATTGACCTAATGCTGGAGAATATATGAGATCTCAAGCCCAAAAAGAAGTACCTGAACCTGACGTGAGAAAGAGAAGAAAGCAAGTAATTAGTTTTTTTGCACAATGAACAACTCATGGAGCTCAACCTTCAATTCGTAATACAATGTAATCAAGATATGTGACTCATAATGTCGATATGGCAGTAACTAGATGATGGTATGATACAGGTTCATCATTCAATACTTCTCAACCTTATTATTATCAATCTATTATGGATGCAATAGCCTCTTATGGTCCGGGATACAAAGGTCCTTCGATTGATAACTTAAGAAGTAAACTTTTGAGTTGTTCTGTTTCTGAATTTAAAAGTTATTTAGCAAAAAGAAGAGTGAATTGAGCTACTTATGGATGTTCAATAATGTGTGATGGTTGGACAAATAGAAGATAAGAGCCTATTGTTAATTTTTGGTTTATTTTACAAATGACTTTATGTTTTTGAAATCTATTGATAAATATGTCCTTATTAGGGATACTGAGACTTTAATTGAGATATTTGATAAAGTTGTGAATGAAGTTGTAACATCCCGTTACTAATGGGTTGTGTACCGTTCATTGCATTCGTATTTGGCATGTGCATGTATTGCATAATTGGTATTACATTGGTATTTGTACGTACTTGCATTTATGACATATTCCGATTAGATTTGGATAACTTGGATTTGGGAAATTGATTAGGTTAATTGGGTTGTGAGAAAATGAGAAATTGGAAATTGTAAAATGAAATTTGGAGATAATTAGG
>JANTNU010000005.1:3163000-3185747 GCA_024752395.1 Erythroxylum havanense | reverse complement strand
ACTAGTTTGGTCACTTTGGTGACAAACAAACTATTTTAAATGTCCATAATGTCATGTATTATATTCTACATATACTAAGAAAATTTAATTCCAATTATTACATAATATAAAATATTCCAAGTATCAAACAAATAAATAATATGGCACTAAATTCCAAAATTATATTATGTATAAAACAATTATAAATTAAAAATTCCATATAATTGGGCCATACATATCTATAAACTTAATATAACCTTTAGGGCCCAAAAAATAACATAAACTAGCCGAAAACTCCATTTATGGGCCTGGAGCCCGTGCTGACCCGTGCAGACAAAGAAGGCAGGGTCTGATGTGCACGCGCCAGCAGACCCGCTCCAGCACATCGTCTGGCACGCGCCAGACGTTACTCTTCTTCTTCCTCAGACGCTGTTTCGTTTCTGGTTTGTTTCATTAAAAAAAGACTCTTTCCTTTCATTTTCCATAAGCTTATACTCAACTTACACGACAAGAACACTTATTGTCTAAACCACGGATTTAAACGAGAGAAAAGGGCTGTCCATACAAAAGACTTCACCGTGAAAGTAAACGAAGAGAGAGACTTATGGCTGTTTCTTTCATGGAGAAATCTTTCTTGGTATGAGCCAACAATAATGACAACCATTATCGTCTTCTTTGGTGATCAATACACCGCACAAAATCGTGACATTTCTCATTCTAACCCATTAACTGTTGAGTTTCATTTCGTTTCTTTTAAACAAAGCAAATTTATTCAAGATCAAACATAAAACCCATACCCATAGATATCAATACCGAAGTTCATCACAACTTTCATGACAGGGCAACAACATATCGTAAACCAACAAAATAATGAAACAGATACAGTATCTGTAAATTGGTTCTTTCTCATAAGCATGAAGCAACAAATTATGAATGACCATTATAATTCGGTTCAACGAGAATGTTATTAACATCCAAAAAGCAAACCAAAAAATATCATAACTCAAGCAAACATTCACGATAGAAAATACCGTAGATAACAAATCATGAATTATCAGGCTCTGATACCAATAATAAAATAATTATAGGATCGATTCATTTTTGCGTACCCGTATCCATATCGCTTGTTGTGAGATGCCGATTTTGTTAAACGCTTTTATTTTCTCTCGTCTTCTTTCGTTCTGATTTTCTCAATAGTTAAGAATGATTTATTTCATAAGTTTTGCAACTTATATACCATTACTAAAGGACATGTCCTTTGGAATTAGAAAAGAGAGGAAAAAGGGTCTATGACTCATTTGAGATCCAGTCGGTAATATCCAATAACCATTATCTTGGTGCGTTTTATAGGACTCAATACGATAAATTACATGGGACATTAAATAATCTAACATCCCTTCGTTTCTAAAAAAATAAAATGTCATCTATAATTATTGTAATATAACAACTTATTCACAAGTTTAAAGCTCTTTATTAATAAAAATAAAAGAAAATATTGTTTACGGATATTCAAGCTTGTCTTTGAACATAGTACTAGAAACAAGCAAGCATGTCACGCATGATATAATTTAATATACACAAATTTGTAGTGAATCATCTAACTAATATTGCCGTATTAACAATATTCAGTAAAAATCTCGCTGAGAAAATAAAAATAAAAAGGTAAATAAAAATGATAAATTAACTGACAAAATTATTAAAATAAATTGAATTAAAAAATAAAAATCAAATCAAAAAATTTAGTTAATTCAATGATGTACATATATCGTATATTTTATTATTATTATTTAATTAAAAATATATTTTTTAAATATTAAACAAATTTTAAAATTATAAAAAATAAAAAATATTTGTATCTTTTTCGACATAAAATCGTCTATTCTGATAAGCATATTTTAACCTTATTTTCACCTTAACATGAAGCAACATTATAAATAAATCATACCAACAGGAATTACACATCAAATTTTCTATTTTAATTGCTTTTTTAAATTATATTCTATTAAATATTATCTACGCATTTATATAATACGTGAAATAAATAAAATAAATGGCGTAAAGGATGAGTTCCGATTCTTAAAGATTAGATCTTTCAATTATTATGTACCTATCATATTTCATTAAATTTCGTAAATCCGATTCTCGAGAATTGAAACCTATTTTTTACTACCTTAAATCCTCTGGCCCGTGTATCCTGACTCATTCCTGTCTTAACTCATCCAAACTATCTATTTATGTGGATTTCACATAAATAGATAGTTTGGATGAGTTGGGACAAGATTGAGTCAGAATACACGGGCCAGAGGATCACGTCCCATCTTTTACACTATTTGTTTTTGTGCATTCGACATAAATTATAATCATTCATCTGTAGTCTACATAATCGTACAAACAACTTTGGTCAGAATCGGAAGAATGATTCTGAAAATCCTTCAACCATGCTAGACAGGTGTTAGTGTTACAGTATAACTCAACTTTGTTTCATACAATAAGCTTGATTTTCACGTGCGCAATGATCAATTATATTCACAGCTTTCTGACGACATCGTACTGACGTAGCTTTGTCAGATTTTGCAAAAGCAAAAGGAGTGTAAGTGTTTCACGTGACCAATAAGGTATTTCTTACGTGATTCAACACTTTAATCTTTTTGTAAAGCATTAACCCTCTTTTTTTTGGAGTATATATGAGTTGTTATCTTAAAATTGAACTATTATTTATCAATATATATATTAAAAGAATAACAGATGTACTAACTGGCTAGCTAATTATACCAATCATTTTGTTGTGAAAGTTATATGCTTTTATCATTTACCATTCAAGTGTCACCTTATCCTATTAGAGGATTTGTCAAAAATTTGATTCCTTAAATTAGTTGTGTAATTTTACAGTTGGGCTTTCTTCTTATAAAAAAAGTATTAACTCTCATAAATAATTAAATAATTCTTTAATTAAATTTAATCTAAACCTGATCGAGCTTCAAATCGGAACTTCAAGTTAGGCCTGAACTTAAACATAAGTTCTTTTGGATCTAGTCTTTAAGTAAGGTCTTAATCTTTGGGTTTGAGTTTGCAAATAAGGCCTATTCAATACCTAGTGGGCCTTGCCGAAGATTAAGGACAATGTGAATATTTACCTAAAATTTGATTAAAAGAATTAAGAGAAATAATATTTTAATTTAAGTTGTACAGATTTTGAAAAATAAATTACAAAATTAAAAATACCAAAAAGTATACATTTAAAATTTTTATTCTAAAAAGACTGCAAGGATTTATTTAATTAAATAAACACATACATTTTAAATTTTTTGACAAAATTGAAAGAAAACATAATTTAAAATATATCACATATCAATTTTATAAAAAATAAAACTTTAACAAATAAATGCATATATTTTTTAATAAAATATATTTTTAAAAGTATTTAATGAGTCAAAACAACAATGTATCTATTCGTTTAAGTGTCTGCTTGAGTCAACTTTTAAAGGATGATTAAGCACTTTTTTTTATCATCAAAGTTGTTTAAAAAAAATAAGTATTTGATTATAAAATTCAAAAGTAATTTTTTTTACAAAAATAGTTTTTTTAAAAGCTGAAATATAACTTTTTGAGAAACTTAAATTTAGAGCTTTTCAAAAAAATTAACTTTTCATGTAAAATTTTTAAATTAATTAATAATTTTTTTTGTTTTTTTACCTTTATATTTTACACGTAATTTTTATAATATTATAAACACATCTTCATATTTATTTTAAAATTTATATAATATTATTTTATTATATATATATATATTTAATATATATTTTTGATATTGACGGCCAGCATCCACCACAAGCTGCATAGAATAACTTCAAACATATATAGCTTTTTCATCATCCTTAAAGGGTTAGCAGGAATATGGCTGGCCTAACCCGACCCGATTCTAACCCGAATACCTTTCTCAACGAACCGCCCCAAGGACCCAATAGGCAATAATTTTCAGGATACCCAACGACAAAATACAGCAGAAGAACACCAGCTAAAGAATCAAACCCAACAAAACACACCAACTAAAGAACCAAACATGAGCGCGGGTACAATCTCTTTCCTCTGTTCTTCATCGATTCTACTTCTTACAATTACCCTTAAAGTTACATGCTTTTTGTACAGTTAACCTAAAATTTAACAAAGTTCCTTTCTTTTCGTTGTTCTTCACAAAATATTGATGGGTTTATGAGAAAAGGCAGAGTTTTCAAGTTTTTAAGTTTGTAGTGGTGATGGGTATTTGATCTAATTGTCGCCTACAAATGCTCAGATCAGATTCCCAAATTCACAATTTATGAGGAGCTTCTATGTAGAATTAAAAAAATAGCGATGGGGGTAAGAAAAATAGAGGTTTGTGGCCTCTTTATCGGAAAGCTCATAGTTTATTTCATTGCATAGCTTCGTGGGTTTTATTATTATCAGTTCAATCGAACTAAAGCTATGCACTTTGATGTTTTGATTGAGTGATGCACTATGCACCATCTTTTCTTATGTTCTTGCTCTGTTATGATTAATCATTCAGGATAAACCTACACTGCTTATTGAATTAACATGGTAAAATTGCTGAATTAGAACCCTTTTTTTTTTCTCTTTCTCATCCTCTTGCAAGGCTTATTTCCATATTCTCAGAGGATGGCATGTGTGTGACAGGTGGTGCATTTGGAGGAAATAGAGGGCTGAGACCCGTGCCACCTGAAAAAGGGATCTTCCCTTTGGACCATTTGCACGAATGTGACTTGGTATTGTTTTTGTCAAGATCTTGCTGGTGATTCATTATTTGAGAAGTTTTGCTTGGACCAGGAAAGCACTTTGATTTCTGTGTCCGGTTGAGTAACCTCAGTTATCTCTATGTTTCAGGAGAAGAAAGACTACCTTAATTGTCTCAAATCTTCTGGTCACAAATCTGACAAATGTAGAGTTTTCTCAAAGAAGTACCTGGAATGTCGTATGGAAAAGTAAGAATCTCGGTATTTTCTAATATGTCCGAACTTTTTCTTTCTTTATGTTCTTGCCAAGTTTCATTTGGATGTGTGCTGAATTCGGAAAATATGGAGTTCATTGTTGTGCCACTGTTAGCTGCTATCCTGTTGAAGTGCAACTTATTACTATTCACTTTTTAAGTTTGCTTCCCAGGATAAATTCACTGGAGCACTTGATAATTTCAATGGTGCAATGCAACAGTTCTTATTTTTTTGCTCAACTCCTTTATGGATTTTGGTTTTGTCAACTGCAACAGATTTTGCTCTCCCTTTTAGTGTCGGTGAATGGTTAGCAACAATTATGTCAAGGGATTATTGAAAATTTAATTGGAAGTGCAATTATGATCCACGAAGTTAACAGTAGTTTCTGCAGCTTTTCGGCTAGATTATTTGTTAAACATGCCTGACTATATCAGTAGAAGCCTTAAGTTTCAGGTAATACGGGGAAACTGATGTGCAGTGTGGTAACCATGTCTAGTTGATAACATTGATATCTTCATTTTCTGTTGTTATTTCATCATCCATTGTAATCAATAAAGTCTTTTTCCTTCTCCAGTTTTCCTACTCTGACCTACTTTTTACTCATTGGTATATTACAGAAACTTAATGGCGAAACAAGACATGTCAGAACTTGGATTTGGAAAGGAATCTGATGGAGAAATTTCTGCAGAAAACAATGATGGAAGTATCAATAAGAGAAGTTGAACTAGCCAGAACTTAGAACACAGGATTTGGGGAGCTTTCAGAGAGTTCATAAGAGTTGTCATTTCGTTTGACTGGTAAACTTTTATTTCTGATCGGAGATCCTTTGCAGTGGCAGATCTGAACCTCCTTTCAGGTTTAGGGAGCAAACTGACAAAACCCTTGATTGTAATTGCCAGTGAAATTTACAGAAATTGTATAATCTTGCCAATACCTTTATTGACAATTCCATAGCCAATTCCTGAATTGTTCCAGTCATTTTCTTCATCTATTTTTCTCTGCCGCAGTAACAGTATCATCTGTAAGAGGTTACTAAGTTTCAACTCATTTTTATTCGGCTACTTTGTTCTGCTGAAGTAATCTGCAAGAGGTTACTAAGCTTCATTAGCGAGTTTAAAATCTCTATTCTGAGTACTGACCGAAATCACATGGTTAATTTTATGCAAAGGAGTGAAGTCCCTAATCAAGCAAACTGCAAATTTGAGGTTTAACAAAAAACTGGTGAAATGGCTAAAGTTTACTCAATTCATGGCATGTTTCTTACTACTACTGTAGGCCTTATCTTCAATTATCTTTCATCCATTTTACTTCCCTTCTTCCATACTCCTTAAAGCGGATCAAGGTTGTGAAACAACTCAAGAAGACAATGATGATACATAAAAAAAAAAAAAAGTCTTCAAAAGTCAATCTTGAAGACCAGACCTGTTGAATACCATGAGTGATTGTTAAATTCTAACACTTCTGGTAAAAGCAATGCCTGCCACTTATATAGGAGAGTGGTAACTTCTAGTATTCGGCATTTAACTACTAATCCATGCAACATCTCTCACATTTGATTCGTACAAAAAAGTTTCCTGGGATTGCAAAGTCAGAACTCTGAAACGCAAACAAAGATAAAAATGAAACCAGTTCATCTTTCTTTTAACTCACCTTATGCTATGCAGGTCGTTAAAAGAATAGAAATCAAACAACTTGGAAAACAAACCTCTAGTGCGAACAGGTACATAGGAAAATGAATAATGTTAGCAACTTGGAAAACAAACCTCTAGTGCGAACAGGTATAGAGGAAAATGCATAATGTTATCAACTTGGAAAACAAACCTCTAGGTCGAACAGGTATCTAGGAAAATGCATAATGTTTCTGATAAACCACAGCTCTAAGCCTCAACCAGGTAGCAATGGAATAAACCACAGGCTTTCACCACAATAATATGACAGTGAGAAGAGAATGAAATATCAACATGCGAAAGGTACAGTATAAATTGTTTTTGTATCCATTTTTGTTCACCTCAATCAAGCATTGAGGCAAGGAGGAGACACATGAAAACACGAAATAAGAAGCACTTCTTAAATACATAACCAGAAACGTTTCTATCGAAGCTTGCATTACCATAAGAAGCTAAAAAGTAAAAGAAAATCTGTTTAGAAAGGAAAAGGACAAAGAAACAAACAAAAAAAGGATGTATAAAAAGCTAAGTACAACACATCTTTTTCTCTTCTCAAATACAGAACCTACTTCCGAGCTCTAAGTACACGTTCCAAACGATTCTATTCCCATCCAAAATGTTGTCAACGTGACTCCATTATCAACAAAAAAAAATGTATCACTATTGAGCTGACAAATTTCAGGCAAGCGGCGAAGCAAAATACCGAGAACCCCCTCTAAGAACATTCAATTCCCCAAAGATTTAAGCCACTCTCCTGGGATCACGGGCTGCTGCAACATGATCCTGTATCAGTGAACACAGATTAATATTAGGCGTTTATCAAGGTATATGGTATATTTATATGCATAACCTTGCATTCCTTCAAAACTCAAAACTCAACCTAGGGAAGTAATGCAATAGTCTTGTCTCGCCACTAGAAACAACTTCTCCCAATAGAAGCTAACACATATTTTGAAATTAATGATGGACTTTTTACAAATCCAAACATAAATGCACATAATCTTAAGCTCACCGATATAAAATCAAATGCCTTCGTGTCCTCTTTCTTTGTGTTACTCATCATTGAGGTGGGACTTTGATTAGGATAGTTTGACTGGAAAATATCTGGCAAGGTTGAAGAATATACACCTCCGTTAATGCCAGCAGCTTGACTAGCACTAACATTTTGTGCATTCAAGTTGTTTAGATGCTGGAAGTTGGACATTGTAGCAAGAAGTTGTTGTTGAGTTAGAAGACTTGCACCATAATTTAATTGCTGAGAAAGAAATGCTGGATTCAACATCATGTCCGGCGGCAAGTTGTACGGCATAGTCCCGGACAGTAACATTGAACTTGCATTCATACCAGTCAGCTGAGGACCAAGCACACCACTCAAATGATCATTAGAGACCGGTTGTCTGGGTGGAGTACTGGAATCCGAGAACAAACTTTCTGATAGGACGCCAGAGGATGCCTCTTGCTGCTTGTTCTTAGAAATATTCTCATTTATGAACATACCATCCATTAAATCGTTAATTTTGGTTTTGTTGTTGTCCTGATTTTGTGAAGGTTCAGGATTTGACCCAAATATATCAGAAAGCTCAGGTCCCTTGCCATTTGCTGATATATGATTCTCGTCACTAACTGCCTTGTCACCTACAGTCATACCAGAAAACAAATCATCTACTTGTCCTCTACCCTCACCGGCATGAAATGAGACATCTGCAAAGGGATCATCATCATTTTTCTGTTCAATGCTGCTCACATCAGCGCCAAAACTATCTCCAAGTAAATCATCAAGAAAAGGCATAGCCGGTCTCATCTGATCTGCTATCTTTTGATTGCTTGAATCTTGTGAGGATTCATCTGCTCCAAAGAAATCAGTAGAATCTCCTGTATCAATTAAGTCAGGCATCTGGACATTAGCGGTATCAGCCTTTACTGGTTTTTCTGAATAACCCACCACACCAGCAGCCTGTTCTCCACCCAAGAGGCTTAATACCTGTTGATCAGAGGCCAAGTATCCATGTCAGTAAGAAAGCAGACATTTGAATCCAAACAATATGGTACTTAACTCACAAACAATAAGACAACACAAATACCTTGTTAGCCTTTTCCCTGAGAGAGTTTTGGGGAGATTCAGAGCACCGAACCAGGTCATCTCTGTTTTCACTAAAATATGAAGCTATAACGTAAAAATGTTCATCATCCTTCTTCCTCAGAATTGCCTCCAGCACACAGACTGCTTTCATGCGTACCTGATCGACAATCACAAAGGAACTTCATCTTTTTCAATACTTTCTATCAGAACACAGAATACTACAGTTTTAAGTCTGTAATAATGTGCAATCACATCCAAAAAAAAAAAAAGAAAACAGATAGCCAGTATACAAGAAGCAGACATAATGAATCACGTTGTTGACTGGACGTTTACTGGGATATTAAATATCATCTGAAATTAGGTAGCAAAAGGATCATGCCTGCCACAGTGGAGATTGAAGCTTGGATTCCAGGGCATGACTTAAAGCCAATGGATCCAATTTTGCAGCCTCCACCAAAAGAAGTTGGATTGCATCTCGAGTGGGTTGTAGACGTACACCACCGGATGTTACAACGGTCTCCAACAACCTCTCTTCACGAGTCTTACTATCACCCAAACCTGAACTGGACTCCCCATTTTTTGCTTCCATATCCAGCGTTCTGGAACTTTGGCCCCAAGGACCACCAGCTACACCTTTAGAAGCTCCAAAACTTCCTTGGTTGTCATTAGGCAACCGAACCGGTTCATATCTATCTGAATAATCAGATTCTATTGTCAACGATCTGTGAAGATTTGGGCTTTTGTAGTTTCTGTTGTCATTCTTCCTCTGTGAATGACCTTGTGTAAGACTACTAAGTCCCTGTTTGAAAGATGCACTCCCAAGACCAACTACCTCACTAAGAAAAGATCTCTTATCTTCTGTGGGCATGTCAAAATTCGTATTCCCAAATCCTTGTATTCTTCTGTTAAGATCATCTGCAGGTGCTGACTTGTTCTCCTCTGAAAAAATAGCAGAGATTGCCTCATGAGCTGTTTCCCGCACAGCCTTATTAAGAGCATCCCCCTTCAAAGGGTCCGGCTGCCCTTTGTAATGAAACAATTGACGTACGGCCACAGAATGTCTTTGCATTTCCCTCCTGAACTCCACTCCAGACTTCCCCACAGCATATTTTATCAACCTCAGAGCCTGCACATATTTCAATAGCAGTAAACATCATCACTCTGAATAATCATAACTCAAGAATTAAATCCACCATTATTGCAATTTTGTACCAGCCCCAAATTCTAAAACAAATAATAACCAACTTTTCACTCTTCATCAAGCTCCATAGTTTACACATCAAACAACACTCGAAAGAAATAAACTTCAAGGGCTATCACTCCCAAATTACTAGATCGGCCCAATAGCCCCTTAGATTTATCAAAGCAAAAAAGCGACATGCAATTACAAATTCCAACAAAATGAAAACCAAACCTAACCTTCTGTTTAACAACGGGGCTCTTGTGATCGAGGCGTTTCAGTATAAACTCAGACACCTCCTTCACAATACTAGCATGAGATGATCTCAAAAGCTCGGAAATTTCTTCCAGTTTGTAAACCGGAGTGACCTTATCTTCATCGGAGGTCGCAGTATCGATCATCCTCGATCTCCAGTACGACTCCACGGCTCTCCTGCTTGAATCCATCTTCGTCCCAGTTAACACAACACAATTGCCCTCAAAAGCCCTAAAGAATTTCTGAAATCAAATTCAATCGAGATTCCACAGAGATCTCTAAGATCGTAGATCGAGTATCAGATACCGAATTACGAGGGTTACCGGGACGATGGAGCTATTATTACGAAACTAAGATGCTTCTTATGTAAAAATTGATTTGACCGATTGATTGATTGTCAAAATGATCAAACTAGGGCTTCTAGAGAGCTATAGAGAGAGAGAGAGAGATTCAGACGAAAAGGAACAAAGGAGGATGGTGCGTCACCGACGGGTGTGGCTCTGGTTTGTCTATATAAACCTGCGCCGCCTACGCTCACGTTAGCACCTGTCTCTTTTTCTATTTTCTTATTTAATTTCTAAGATAATTATTTGAGACCATGTACGTAAATTAATTAATAAAATGTCCTAACAAAAATGCATATTTACACAATTATACAATAAGATTATTGATGAATTAATCTTTAATTTCAATTCACTTAACATTTTAATTTTACTTTTTATTTATATTTGATAAACTTTTAATTTAATAAAATGCATACCATATTGTGTTTATAAAAATTATAATTAAAGTCATAAATTTTAATAAAAATTAAAAATAAATTATTTTTAAATAAAATTTTTATTTTATTATAATTTAAATCCCTCCAAGTGGGATTTTAATCATTTTAAATAATGAGAAACAAATAGTTGGAACAACATAGAAAATGGAATCCAACAATCATGCACCAGAAATGGCACCAAGTACATCCTCCAATTCATCAACAGTCATCTCATTTCTAAAGAGCAGTTTGAGGTAAGGAAGAACTCTGGGAAGCATAGGCAAGTCAGCTATGTTAACACTCATCATGTCGAAAGCAATACATGTTTTGTGCATGTGATTGTCATCAAAGACAGGTATTTTGGGGTATCTTTGGCTGAAGTGAGTGAGGATGATTCTGTATGCACCTGCAGCGTCTCCAACTTCTATGGCTTCTTTTGTGGTGCTGTGGTTTCTGGCTATGGCTTCCTCCACCAAGTCATCTTCAAAAGTTGCCTAAAAATACAATCAAGGACTCAGTCATAAGCCTGTTTTCCACTGGTAACTTGACATGAATGAATTTATTTATTTTTTCCCCTATAAGATTCCGTACTCAGAAATAGTTGTGGTTGAGTTTGTTACTTGCCTCATGTATAAGAACAGTTGCTCCACGAGAAGCTTCTACTAGTTCGGGACACGGCCTGGTGTCGCCTGAGTATACGAGCTTCCACCCTGGTATCACTTTTCCAACACTGTTGGTTCTCTCTGCTGCTTTCAATACAATACCAAATGCCTGAGGGCAGTGAACGACCGGAAAGCTGATTAAGGCCTCCAAGCCTGCCTCGCCGAGCACTTTCTTCAAGTTCTTTAGAAGTGGAAAAGCCATGCTGTTGTCCGTCGGACTGCCTGGTCTCGTCCAATAGCTCTGCATAATGCTTCCTCTTGTAAACAAAGACGACGGAGTATGTCGACTTCCCGAAGGTGGGCAATTCTCATTCGACTCCGACTCGCCGTCATTTTTGAAAGCATCCCATGAGGCTTCTGTAGTGCTCCTACAATCGATGAATTGTGAATCTAAATCCTCGAGTCTTTGATATGCATCTAGAAACCGCTTGAGCTGCCTTGGCCCTACAACAAGTAATGGTTCATGGACAGTGCCTTTCAACAAATCACGTCGAAGAGCAAGTACTCTTGCTAATCCTGTATGGTGATCGGCATGAATATGAGAAATCCAAATGCATCTTAGGTTTCTCACAGCCTCATCAGCACCCTTCACTCCATACCTGTCGTCATCTAACATCAATGATACTACATTAAAGAACAAAGAAGACCAGTAATCAATCAATCATAAGTTTTTGAATAATGTCACCTTCTTTTCAGCTGTCCCAGAGTTCCTTCACCACAGTCTAGGAGCAAACCTCCTTCAGAGAAGAGGTTAATATAAACAGAACTAACATTCCTATATTTGGAAGGCTGTGACGAACCAGTCCCCAAGAACACAATCTCCAGGTCATCTCTACGTATGTTTTCTAAACAGCTCGGAAAATTATTATCCTCTAGCCAAGGCTCTTCAATCATAATTTTACTATCTTCCACAGTAGAGTTTCCTTTTGTTCCTCCAGGACCATGCCAGAATTGGCGAATATGTTGGGCAGCATCTTGAATCCCTGGAATCTCTGCAAGTAACTCATTAATGACTTCTGAGGGAGTCATCAGACTTGGAACATTTGATTTGTCTAATCCAAGATGAACATGAGGTCGCAAAGTGAACTGAAGAACAAGAAGATAAGAAATATTGCTATTACTTGTTCAAAATGGAAACTTGATTCCAAAGTAAAATAAAAACATACAATTTTTAAGTCTATAACATTTTGAAACTATTTAATGAAAAAGTCAATAACATACTGGGTTTAACAAACAAAAAAGTTCATACCTTCAGGAGATTTTCAGCAGCTAAGCTTTCACCAAACTTTTGAACAGGACTCTGATTAATGAAAACAAGATCATGGTCGAGTTGCCTCAGACATTCTAAAAGATAACGAGTCAATAATGACTCGGAAAATCAATTTAAAGATATAAGACAAACCTCGCCAGATAAGATGGAGTTTGGTGTTGAGTTGAGAAGTTTCTCCATTGAACAAAAACCTGGGGCTGGAAAAAACTGAGGACACAGGTAATTAAGTCGTGCAGCAATCCGTGCGCTAGATTTCAAGATAGGAATTTCCACGTTCTTCCTGCAAAGCACACGAGTAACAAAGAGAACCATCAAGGGGACATCCGACCAACTTTCTCTAGAAGAGTAATAGCTAAAAGGTTACTCACATTTCATGCCCAGCCATTATATGCTGTACTGAACCAAAATTTTTCATCCAATTCTGGTAAGCAGTACTGTTTATTACAGAAGTAGGACTTAAATGAATGATACAAGTTACATTCTTAGCATCCTCTTGCGATTTGTCTGTAAGGCATGCATAATAATTGTTCAGAGAATGCGTGGATAACAATTCCTGTGCATGAAATTCTGTTGGGCAATCAACAAGAAGTACAATGGGACCAGGAATGGAAGGATCCATCACATCACTTGGATGAACCTAGACATCACAACAATCTCATATATCAGAAAATAGAGTATCAATCTCAGTACAAAAGAAACTTCGGATAACCATAAACAAATTTCTCTTTCAATGAATTACAATCGCACCATGATATCCTGGTGATCTGACTTGACCGATTTCCCAGATTGCAAATCACTGTATTTCGGCCCAGGTTTAAGACCAAGAGCCTTAGCTTTCTCTGGGTCAAATCTTCCCATTATTTCAGGCAATTCACAAACATATACTACAGACATATCACCAGGTTTTACCACAGACCCTTGTGAACCATTAGCTCGTAATAATATGGCTGAGATTTTGACAACTTCATTATTCACAAGAACAATGGTGTCTGAAAGATTGCTTGAATCTATAGCAGCTTCAGAATCAAAGCTCCTTGTGTGAACCATGGCAGCGTGTGGGATGAAGGATTTCATAGCATCAACCAAATACTTCAGATCTGAAGGACCCCATATGTTTACCTTAAGAAAGCAGCAGCTAAACTAATCAATAAGTGACCGCCTTACTATGCATTTACAGAGCAAATTACCATACAGGGTGCTTGTATAGAGATGAATTACTAGGATACTCACTGACATTCCTTCTTCCCCCATGCCAGCCAAAGTCAAAAGCAAGCCTATGAAAGAGAACAAGAACTTTGTGATTAAGACCGTCAACAACTTCTTGACAACTAAAATCAGTTAATGTCATGCTAATAACTCATTTGATAAAATTTAAGCAAGAAAGTTGAGAAATAGACAATGTCTGATAGAGAAACTCAAACCTGGAATCCCACCAGCAGTTTCTGAGCAAACCCGTGAGAGGAATATGTGATCTATCTGAAAATTTACAAAATCAGTATTGGCATCCAAAACATGAACCTTCTCCGATAAAATCCAAAAAAAAATTTCAATAGAATAGCATCTATCACTGAATATCTAGAATATTTATCACCATAATCAATTTGTAGGTATTACATACTTTTGATAGCTTAATCTTATGTTCTGTGCAGAAGCGTTGCAACCCCTGCAAGCAAAGTTCCAAATATAATCATCAACATAGAGTGGATATAATGTTATTGCAAAGAAAGATACATCAGCTAAGGGCAATTTGCCATTAGAATTTGAACCCAATTCTCTACAACTTAAATGCCAATGAAAGAGGAATATAATCCGATATCAAATATATTTCTTCTTTATATGCTTCATTCTAAGCATATAACATCTAGCAGAAAACAAATTTCAGTTTATAATAACAGCTTAAGGGTACAATTTTTTTAAACTATTCCACAATGTCATTACCTCTCCAGCATTAAAAATAAATCTTTGCTTGTCAAAGAAGAGTAAGACTGAAGGTGACGTATCCTGAGTGTCCATTCCAGTCCCCAAAATCTGAAATGTATCCAAAAAGCCAGCACAATCAGTAATTAGTCACCCTCTAGAACCTATATAAACCTATGTCCACTCACCAGGAAATAGAAAATGGCTAAAGAAAACAATTTTACACTACTCACGCAGCCAAAACTCAAACTCTATTCCAAATCAAGTTTCAGAATAAAGCCCTTGATAAACCAAAGCTCTAACAAGAAGCAAACACTTAAAAAAAAACCATGAACAAAACATTCACCATCTCCAACTCCATACTTAAATTTACCTTTCCAAAGCTTTATCATTTCTAAAGGAAAAAAAAACAAAGATAGCCAAGAGAGAACATAAAAAAAAAGATAGCAGAAAACAGAAATGTTCTTCACTTCAACCTTCTAAACCCAAAAAAAAAGGAACAAAATCCAATTTAAAAACTGACTAAATCAGTGACCGAAAAAAAAAGTACCTGTACATAGGAGATGGTATTAGTGGGATTAAGCTTTCGAACTTTGAGCTGGAGATTCTTTCTGGGTTTATCACTATTATCTCTACCTTCAGCTCTTCTCTTATTAAAACCCACCAAAGAATCCTTACCACCATCCTCCATTGGAGGCCCTTGGTCTACTTCTCTACTCTTTCTAGTATCTTTAGCAGCGCTACTGCTTCTGTTCCGATAATTGAAAAACTGGCGCTTGGGCACCGAACGTAGGCGTTTAGGAGAAGAAGAAGAAGAAGAAGAAGAAGAAGAGAGAACGGTGAAGAAAGAATGATACTTTGGTTTAGAGAAAGAGACGGCGAGAGAGGGTTTTAGGGGTGAGAAGAGGAAGCGAAGACATGGGACTTGGGGCATTTGTATTAGAGAGAAAGGCGGAGACTTTGTAGTCTGTAGGGGTTTTAGGAGCAGTGTGCCATCTCGCAAGAGACGGGAAAAAGCTGTTGGCTTCTTTTTAAAAAAAAATTAATTTTTAATTTTTTTAATAGCTTAATTGATTTAAAAAATAATTACTTAATCAATTTAAGGTGAATAATTAATTTTTATAAACTAAAATAAAATATTCAAATCTCTTTTATTAATATTTCAAAATTTTTAATTTTATTTTATTTTTAACCGATCTTATAAAAGTTTAATACAAATCTCCTTTATTAATATTTCAAAATTTTTAATTTTATTTTATTTTTAACCAATCTTATAAAAGTTTAATACATTAGAATCTTTTAAATTTTAAATTTTAAATTTTTATTTTATTTTATTAGTTTTAATTTCAATTTTATTTTTAAATATTGGGATTGAGAATTGAATTTCACATTATCTAAAAGATAATGATTTTAAATTTCACTATTATAAAAATTTGTATTTCAAAAACAACATTTATGTAAGGAATGGAAAGTTATTATTTTTTTAAATTTAAATTAATAAATTTACGATAATATAGAATATCAATTAATTTAATTTAAAATTAATAAATAAAATTTAATTTAACCAAATTTTAAATTAAACTTAAACCAAAATAAAAACATTTGAACTTTAATTTAAATTTTGAATTCTAGAAACCTTGTTGAACTTAAATTCAATATTCTTTTAAATCTAAAATCCGATTGAACTCAAGCTTTTTAGTTAAATTTTTACCTTGAGTCGAGTTTAAACTTTTTAATTTTTTCGATGTTTTTAAAAAATTATCGGAAGTTCAACTGGTAATGCAATAAATTTAAAATTTAAAAAGTTTAATTGATATTAAATCGTCAATTAAAAATTAAATAAAATTAATATAATTGAAAGAGATTGTCTTTACTTATTCAAAGATTTAAAGTTTAATTAAAAAAGTGAATTTTAAATGAAATTTATTTAGTTTATTTTATTTTATAAAAATTGTTTAGTTTATAAAAATTAACTGATTAATTAATAAACTGATCGACTTTAATAATAAGAGTTAAAAACTAAAATTAAACATGAAAATTAGTCTGACTATCATTTTTTGAAATTTAATTGAAAACAGATATTTTTAAATAAAAATGATTTATTTTGTTTTATAAAAATCGATTGTTTATAAAAATTAATCAATTAATTAATAGATTGATCTTTTTTAGATAATAAAAATTATTAATAGATTGATCTTTTTTAGATAATAAAATTTATTAAAATAAATTGAATTAAATAATTAATAATTATTTATAAAAATAATTGACCTTTTTAATTGTTAATTTTTACATGTTCACCTGGAACTTTTCAAGCTCACCCTGTTTTAGCTAACGACCAACTCATTTTTATGGCTCATTCATACGAGATAAGATGACTGAGAACCACCACACACACACAAAGCTGAACCCCTCACTCTCTTTATGTAAATATCCTACACAACTATCTATCTTGTTATGACACTTTTTTGAAGTATCCAAACTTATGGGTACTCTCCAACTGAACTCCCATGTTCTTCCTTCTTTCCAACATCCTCGGACCTTCACTCACTCTATCTATACCAACAAGACGACCCTTAAATCCCGGACCCATGTCAGCTTCTCTCGACACATGACCAAAGCCATAAGCACTGCCCCTGAGAGTACATCCGACTCCACAGAGCCAGAAGAACCGCCAGCAGTGCATATTGCGTTTGTTCATGTTAAGTTAGTTAGTTAGTTACACAAGTTTAATGTAATGTTGTTTCCTGGAACTTACTTGGAATTGGTTTATGTTGGTGTTTGGTTTATAGTCTGTGTTACTACCGGATGGCACTCCTGATTTGCATTTTCGAAAGGCTTGTGGAGGGCAGAAACTTAGAGATATAATGTTAGATACAAATGTTGAGCTTTATGGACCTTATGTAAGTTAGTTTCATTATTTTAGAAGTGTTTTTTTTTTTTTTTGTAGTTGAAGAAGCTTTATGTAGAGATGACATTTAGGCTCGATTCCGGCCTTAGGCCTGATCGGGTCTGGCCGGTCCATTTTTATCCCTAAAAAGATGTAATTTTGGAGATTAATTTTCATGTTTGCAGGGTAGACCATTGTGTAACTGTGCTGGAGGAGGGACCTGTGGGACTTGCATGGTTGAGGTAACTTTCAATTGAAACTAATCTTGATTATGAAGTGGGTTTAAGTAGGGTAGTAATTTAGGTTGGAATCGAATTAATCAAATATAAAGTTAGTACGTAATCTTGATTAAGTATTATGATAAACTAATCGACTTCATGCTCGAATTTAAATTTAAGTCAAAATTTCTGTATAATTAAATTTATCTATACGTAAAATAAGTGATTTTAGCTATCTTGAATATATTAATTTTAATGGTTGACATTAAAGTATCCGGTCAAAACATTTTATCTAAGCAAGTTTAAACTAATGGAAATTGATCCATTACTACTGACTAAGAATGTAATTATTTATAAATTGACATGATTAAGTTCATGGTTTATCCAAAATTACATAATCAAACAGGTTCTTGAGGGGAAGCACTTGCTTAATCCTCGTACGGAAAACGAGAAGGAGAAATTGAAGAAGGTATTTTTTTAATTAATTAGTTAATTTATTTTCACTATTAGTGTAATAATTTTCAATAATAAATAAAAATTTTCTTTCCTTTTTCATGGTTTCTTCTTTGAGTTAGGAAGAAAACCCACATGGTTGATGTGATATTTTTATTTAGTAGTTGTAGAGGTAAGCCTACATATTATTGAACATTCTTAGATCTTGCGTGTTAACGGAACTCTTATTGAGCGTTATTGTTGTTGATAACACCCATATGTGAGTGTCTTATATTGGAAAAAGAGGAAAAAAAAAGACTAACATATAAGCTTAATGTTCGTGAAAAAAAAACATATAAACTTAGTGAGTTATTTCACCTATTGCCAACTAGTTTTAAAATGAAACTTCACTTAGGCTTGTATGGTCTAACTTTTTTTCTTATATGGACCCGTATGCCCATTGCAATTTTTCACATGGTATCAAAGCAGATTTGATCCGGATTATTAATTTTTCGATTGTCCGTTTAGATGTTCAATCTTAACTGTTCGGTCCGGTTATCACTGTGTTTATTCCAAGTGGCAATTGAATGTCTAGTCCTAGTTGCACTTGAGAGGGAGTGTTGATAACACCTACATGTGAATGTCTTATATTGAAAAAAGAGGAGAAAAAAGACTGACATATAAATCTAGTGTGGACCCGTACGACTATTGCAAAATTTCACTACTGTTGTTGCCGCTGTACTATAGTCTCAATTTGTTAATTTTTTTATTTTTTATGCTACTATAGCATTTTAAATTAGGATAATAAAATAATTAACATGTGTTTGTAACTATTTTTTTAGAAACCAAAAAATTGGAGACTTGCTTGCCAAACCACAGTTGGAACTCCTGAATCCAAAGGACTGGTACCTATTATTAGTTAATTTATTATCTTGTTATAATTCATTTTAATATATATATATATATATATATATATTGGGTTTCATATTTTGTGCATTTGATGCAGCTTGTCATACAGCAGCTTCCTGAGTGGAAAGTGCATGAATGGAAATACAAGAGAGTGCCACCTTCTGAATTTTTTAACTTTTAAGATAAACATAATATTTATAATAAAATTTTAGATATTAATATATGAGTAATTCTTTTGTATTCTATTCATCATAATATTATTTAATGGATTGAGGCTTTTTTTCAGTAATGAAAAAAAAGTTCAATAACTTTTAATTTACTTATTTGGAAAATTTTTCCCTTTTTTGCATGTGTTATCCTCGATGATTAAAAAACTTAATTGATTTAACTATAAAAATCTTGAACAGTTTAATTTTTCAGTTCGATTTTTAACTTTTATGTTCGATTTGCTTTAATAACTCTTATTGTTAAAAACCGGTCAATTTATTAATTAATCAATCAATTTTTAAAATTAATAAGTTATTGTAAATTAAAATAATTCATTAATTTTCGTTTAACACTCTTCTTTAATTAAACTAATTCTTCGATAGATAAGAACAATCTCTTTCAATTATGATTCAAATTCTTTAATTTTATTTAATCTTTATTCAATTTTATGACAATCTAATTCCAATTGAACCTTTTAAACTTCATATATCTTATCATACGAGTTTAGGTTCCAATCCCGTTTTCAAACATTCGACTTAATCTTACTAAACACTTAAAGTTATCTAATTTTGATTAATTGTTTTACAAGTCCGTGAATAACAAAAATTCTCTACCTGTGTTATTTTTTTCTGAGGCTAAAAGAGACGCATCTAATTTATGATTCTATTGGTAACAAAATTTATTTAATTATTTTGAATTATTAAAAATATTTTATAATATTAAATAAAGAATTTTTAATATTATATAATATTTTATCTTGAGTCTTTTTTTTTGATACAAATGTTTTGATACTATTAGCACTCCAAATTATACTCAATACATTAAATTGTTATTTGAAATAATTAATCTTGACAAAAACATTAATAAGTATCTTAAATTTTATAATACTTACATTTTTTATAAGTTAAAGTTTAAAATTGAACGCTTTTATTAAATTCAAGTTTTGAATTAATTTTTAAATTTTAAATCAAATTTAGTCAGATTTTAATTGTATGTAACTTAAATTTGACTTGAATTATGGCAAAATCAAACTTTACATGTCTGATTATAAGCTATAGCCCTGAAAGAAACTTGGCGATGATACATTATTTTCTAAGAGCTGCATTATTAGATAATAATAAAGCCTAAAAAATACATTAAAATTTTCTGTTTCAATTACTTTGTTTCGTTAAATCTCATTCATATATTTTTATAGGATTAATATTTAATGAAATATAATAAAAACACAGGTAAAAAAGAGGAGATGTGATGATAAATCAAACATTCCATCCCATCACATCATTGGCTTTACAACATCAAAGGACAAGATCAAATTCAAGACCAAGAAATTCAGAAAAAAATGAAAAAAAAAGAAAGAAGAGCATAATCTGATTACTCCTTTTTATTATTTAGAAAAAGGGGGACTACAAACAAAGACAAGAATGTTGGAACTTAGACCTCAAACAAGTGGATTTTAGTACTCATTTGACAATGGAGAATGGTCATGATGAATGTACAAGTTTGCATAGACAAGACCAGCTAGACCTCCACCAATAAGAGGACCAACCCAGTAGATCCAGTTCTCATGGAAGTCGCCACTTGCTACAGCAGGTCCAAATGATCGAGCAGGGTTCATGGATCCACCTGAGAATGGTCCTGCTGCTAATATATTGGCACCAACTATGAAACCAATGGCTATTGGAGCTATAGTTCCCAGAGAACCCTTCTTGGGGTCAGCTGCTGTTGCATAGACTGTGTAAACTAATGCAAAGGTGGTCACAATCTCCATAACCACTCCTTCAAATGCTCCAACACCAGATGCCAAACTGTGGGTTGGAGTTGTCTGCAACATTAACAAATCAGTAAGTTCTTATGCAATACAAAGAAACTGAGGAATCTGTCTATGAACTGAGTCTGTTTTGGCTTACCAAGCCTCCGGTGACGAACTTGAGAAGGAAGCATGCAACAATGGAGCCAAGAAGCTGAGCTATCCAGTAGAAGATGCCTGTGAGGACTGTGATTTGGCCACCAAGAGCTAAGCCAAATGTAACAGCAGGGTTGACATGGCCACCAGAGATGTTGGCACCTACTGATACTGCAACAAAAAGAGCAAATCCATGGCAGATGGCTATAGCTACTAGACCAGCTGGATCAAGAGCTGCATTTGATGTCAACTTATCTGCACAATTAAACGAGGCAAACCAAAGTCAGAATCTAGAAAGAACATGTATGTGTTATGGAGATCGAAACCATTGGATCATTCTCTGCATGGCCATGCATGATCTAAGTGATAACTACTTGATCATGCTAAGATCACAAAGGATCTACATAGAGCAAGAACAAGCTACAATGTTTAAAGAGAAACATTAGATAAAAGGTGATTCATATGTTGGTATAAGCATTTTAAGAAGAGTATCAAGACACAAGAAAAACTATATATGTTAAAGAGAGGGACTAACTGTAAGCAATGGCTGAACCAACACCAGCAAAAACAAAGAGCAAAGTTGAGATAAACTCAGCAAGATACGCTTTTAAAGATCCTAAACTAAAGGAATCATCAAAGCGACCAAAGGCGATTCTGGCCATTGTTTGAGAGCAGATAGGTAAGTTAAGTGCTGGAAGTGTTGAGGATAGAGTATAAAGAGATAAGGATACAGAAAAGTTCAGATGAGAAAAGCCTGTATTAGGGTCATATATATATATACTGCTACTGCTTGAAGTATGGAACAGGATAAACGTGAGAGAGGTGTGGTAGGTATATATAAGATTAGTCTAATTAAATGAAGTCACGATGAGATGAATAGTATTATCATGTACGTGATAAAGGATAAAGAGAATATTGTATCTTCCATGAATGTCCAAATACGTTATTTCCTGCTCATAGCTGTCATTATAAATCATTATTGAGCATGTCTGCATGCCCATTACTTTATTACAAATGTCTGGATCCTCATCAATGACTCTTCCATGTGACCAACCTCTGTGCATGTTTGAAAAAGGAGAAGGCGGTGTGGTGGAGGTGGGGCAATGGGGTTGAAGGAATGATAAAGAAAGGGAGGTGATTGAGGCGTGGCTGGCTTTATAGCCACAAAATGCACCGACCATTTCATAAAATGAGCTCAAAAGTTGGAGATTTACATCAGAATGGCTAGGATTGATGTGGTTTTTAGTCTCAGTGAGGCTTTGGATATCAACTATATGTTTATGTTAATGGACGGCTTAAATGCATTGGAAGGAATCTCCATGACGTCTCTTTGATCATAAAGAAAAGTTTCCACAGAAGAAGATAAAGTTTTTTTTTTCCTTCTGTTCCATCAACTTTCTCCAGTTGTTTTTATGCTAAAGTAGTCATACCTATTGTTA
>JANTNU010000005.1:3112297-3129263 GCA_024752395.1 Erythroxylum havanense | reverse complement strand
GGAGCAAAAGCTCTATACTTTTTCCAGCTTACAGTCATTCCTCAAGAACATCAACAACAAAAATGGCCCAAAAAGTTAAAAACCTGAAAGCAATTAAGCGGCTCGGCTTTTGCGTGAGAACTAGAAGTGATCAATTTCGTCAAATTATCGGCTCTGCAAACACAGCAGGCCAACAAAAATCAACACCAACAACCTAAATTAACTAACCATTTCACTATCCTAAAGTGACAAGAAATTGTTATTAAACTAGAAATCATACAAAATTTTCCGAGAAACAAACGTTGGAGACTTACCTGAAGAGAGCCCTGGAAGCAATCATGTATTTACCACTAAAAACCCCACCTTTCACATACGTTGGAGAATATCTTATATTATAAACATTTTATGTGACATAAAAATCCATTCTTTTCGGGTCTGCAGTAAAGGCCCACAAAGACTAGACCAGTTATTCCATGTCCTCATTTTGTACTCTGAATGCTCTTGAGCCGTTTAACATGTCTGCTAATTTACTAAAAAAGCATTCAGGCCAAGTCCTGCTAAGAGGTCATTTGTTTTGGTCCCATTTCTCAGAATTTTCTTCAATCACTATCCTCTAGTAGGCTATTAGTTTGTGTAGAGCATGAACCCGGAAAAGATACAAATAAAAGGATCGAGGACTCCCATATTTTAGTATCCAACAAGCAAAAGGCTTGCTTTGATTCTGGTTTAGGTATAAACAGAATTCATCGGCAGAAAGATACTCTTATGCAATCCGTAACCTTTTTGAGAAAAGGACAACTGGGTCTCACGTGAAATAAGAATCTGCCGCAAGTTCAGAAACCAAAAGGCAAAGCTACATAAGAGGAAACTAAAGTTTCAGATAAAAAGTGCATCTTGGGGTAGATTTTGTTAAAAACAATGAAACTGAAGCCTGAAAGTATCAATCTTTTGAAGGTTAATGCTTTGATTTTACTTCTGATGAAATACACAACCCGACAAACCTAGTCTCTTCACCACTTATAATAGTCTTACTGGATTAAAGCTTCAGTCTTCAATAGTCAAGATCATTTCCTTCTGCTAAGAGGGATTCATCTTCATTCTTCAATAGATTCTTTGCATCAACTTCCCAATACCAAACTTGAAAGAGAAGGAATCCAAAAGTAGGCATTTATATTTCTATATATCTCATTTGCTTGAGACTTTAACTCTGGACCATGGTGTGTCTAGGAATAATATTTGGATGCGACCATTCTCGTACTGTCAAGGATTATGTCCTAACAGGTTTAGTCATCATAGCCATTGTTATTTGTTTACGAGTACTTTGTTATTCCATTTATCGACTGTTAAGGGAAGAGTCGCCCCCGTCTCCGCCGCCACGCCGCCACCAAGAACCAGTTGGCGATTTGGAAGTGCAAATGGAACATACAAGCCATGTGCAGAGGATTTGCCAAGGAAGACCTCTGGAAGAGACCAAGTTCGTGATATCACAAGATGCTACTACTTTTTGTCCACATTAGAACCGATCACACACTAGTTATGTCTTATCTTCTTGTCTTTGCATCTGTTGGTTAATGATCAGTCTGCATTTATGGTTAGTATTTTCCATTTCTGTTGTAAGGAACTGTCCTAAGTGTAATTTGCTTATGAAATTATCCCGTTTGCTTATATATTATTGGCACACAATTCAGCTTAACTTTGATTAAAACTTCTCCTCCTTTGCTTAACATGATGAACACCAATTACATTAATTGCCTAAGACCTGGTTTTTTTTTTTTTTCCTTCTTGTTCATTTATATCTCCTCAATTTGGTCAAATTTGTCGGATTATTGTACCGATGCCTCTTATTCTTGTTTAGTCTCCTTCACTTCGCAAGTTATTTTTTACCACCAATAAAACATACAAATCAAAGCTCAAAACAAAGCTAGAAAAGTACTAGTCTATTGAAAATCTTCAAATTGAATTTATTAATAAATTAGATTTAATTATATTAATGAGATTAAATTGAATTCAATTTATACTTTTTGGAGTAATCTTATTTCATATGACATTTTTATTCTTAACTAAAAAAATCTTATTAAATAATAAATATTCACACTTAAAATAGAACAAAATTCACTTAAAATGTAGTCTAAAACAAACAAACAAACAAACAAAAAAATCTAGATATATACAAAAAGATTCAATAAATGCAAAAGAATGTAAAAAGGATGGGAAAATGAAAGAAGAAGTTAAATCGAACGATAGATCTAAAAGAGAATGATGATTATAGACAAAAAAAAAAGGAAAAAAAAGACATCCATAAACAAGAAAAAGGGAAAACCTAGATATGATGAGAAGTGCTGATTCATGAAGAAGGTATTGTTGTTTCGTTTCTTGATAGGAGGGGCTGTTTGAGGTAGAAAAGGTTGCTTGAGGTAAAGAGATATATAGTAGGGTTAGATGGATATTATTGGAATGATATTTTCAATGTTCAAAAGAAAAATTGAAATCCTAGTTCGTAATTCAATTCCGATATTTTTTAAGGTAAATTCAATTTATAAAGGACGACGAGGTTCAATTCGTACATGAATTGAGTCCATTCATTTTTTCTGTTTCTAAACACTTAAATTTAATTTAATTTACCATTCCAAACACCCTGTTAGTTTTTTCAAAATCTTCTTTTATTTATTTCTTGTTATAAAGCATATATTCCACAACTTTGAACGTAATAAAACCTACTTTATAAGTGAAACTTGTTTTTTATTCCTCTCTTTAAATTTTACTTAGTATGGAATATCCAATTAGTGTGATTTGTAGATTATTGTGTCAATTAAGATATTTACCTTGTGTGCATTTAAAGAATAATGATTGTGGATTCGTTGTTTGAAAAAAAATGTTGCACCAAGAAGATATGTATGTTGAACTGAATTTTTTATTTTTCACAAAGAAAATTATCTTGAAATTAATATGAAAAAATAATAAAAGAAATAATGGGCCAAAAGCCCAAATTGTATTCACATTTTTTATATTTTGGGAAATAAATATAATTAATAATTAAAAAACAAAAAAATCACCTGACACACACTCCCAGCCCCAGGCCTTTACTAAAGAAACTAAAGCAGTACGCATGCACTCACATCGAAGGGTCCGGCGACAGTGACAACCACCGCCACATCCACCAAGATGCTCGAACGCGTGGTCTCGGCACGACGCACCGCTTCTCACTCCGACGAAGACGACGACTCCGTCCTCGGCACTGACGAATCCAAGACCAAGAGACAGAACCTCTACTTGTTAACCTCAAATTACTTGTCTCGTTTTTCGCACTTTTGCTGTCAGTGTACAGCCCCGACTGCGTGCCTCGTACTTTGCCTTGTCTTAGTGTTCGTATCGGCTGCTTCTCTGTTCATCCACTCTCGGAACTTCGTTTGTATCTCGCCGTTTGATCCGAAGACTCGTGTTGGGTTCTTTGGGCTTGATGGACTTGAGTCGGATTTTGGATCTCTCGGTGTTCCCTGGTGTAAGTTTCTGTTTGCTTATGTTTTATGTTCTATGCTTAAATGGGATTGATTCAGATCTGGTTTTGTTCTTTTTGTGGTTGTGGATCGGAAAGTTTGAATCTTTTTTTACTTGGATTTCAGTATGTGTTTCGTTTTGGATGTGGGTTTACTGAGTTTGAACATTAGTGTATTACTGTAATTTTCCATTCATAGCAGATGTCGATGGGTTGTTAGTTCTGGTCTTGTCAGGCGAACGACTAAATGAGAAGGCTTTCTTGTAATTGCCATTGCAGTAAATGGATTTGAAATCTTAAACATTTTGGTAGCTTGAGTTAACAAGTGTAAAATATTTTGCTGTACTTGTGGACTTTTTGTTCCCAAACCATTCAATTGTTTTGGTTCAAATCACGCTTAATTGGCCATTAGGTATAGGGCTCGTTTAGTTTGTAGCTGCGTTGCTGGTCATTTTTAATTTTCAAGCTCTGCTTTTGCAGCTGCCTGTCTGTTCTAGTTGTTACTCGTTTAGTTTATGCTTACAGAATAATTTTTTGGATTTAGGGTACCTTCGTTCCATGCTACCCTTGCTTTGTTTGTTCTCTTACTGATAGACTTTTATGATAATGAAAGTTTTGTATGTTTCATTTGTTTCGGAGTTTGAATCTGAGTTATTGTTCTTATTCTCTTCTCCCCCCATTTAATTATTGTCCTTGGCATAGGCAGATCGAAATATGGAAAAACAGTGGAGTGGACGTCGAAGGATTTAATCAAGGGCTTGGAAGAGTTTGTACCAATATATGAAACTCGACCAATCAAAAACAACATGTATGGAATGGGTTTTGACCATAGCTTTGGGCTCTGGTTCATTGCACGGTGGCTTAAGCCAGATCTTATGATCGAAAGTGGTGCTTTTAAGGGTCATTCCACTTGGGTGCTGCGGCAAGCTATGCCTGACACTCCTATTGTTTCACTTTCACCGAGGCATCCAGAGAAATATTTGAAGAAGGGGCCAGCTTATGTTGATGGAAATTGTACTTATTTTGCTGGAAAGGATTTTGTAGATTTTGGAAGTGTTAACTGGAATGCTGTGATGAGAAAGCATGGTATCACTGATTTGAGCAGAGTTCTCGTATTTTTTGATGATCATCAAAATGAGTTAAAAAGGTCAGTAACCATCTATTGCATCTGAGTTTGCTAAGATTTCTGGAGGCCTGTTTTTCTTAGTTAGTGGTTCCTTGGGCAGGGTAAAACAGGCACTTCATGCTGGGTTTCAGCATCTGGTTTTTGAGGATAACTATGATACTGGGACTGGAGATCACTACTCTCTGAGGCAGATATGTGACCAGTCTTATATAAGAGGTGCATGGTCTATCCCTTCTGTTTTAATGATTTTCCTGGTTTTATAACTCTGTGAGCATTATGAATCTATAATTATTGGTCTTGACATACATTTGAAATGGAAAAAGTTCTCATCCCTGGCCTCGAGGAACTTCCTGTTATTCCCATGGAGTTAAGTTTTATAAAGCATAGATCAATAAGATTTTTATCCACAAGTGGTTAGGGACTTTATGCACATTCAATTTACCATAGCAGTTCTTTTTTCGTTCACCAGATCGGCAAATTATTTTCAAAGGTTTGAAGTTTTGAAAGGCTTTATTTTGGGAAGCTTACAGATGTGAGTGTATCTTGAATTATCCGTTTCAACAGTCTCATGTTTGTTGCCTTAAACTCACATAAAACCTTCTGATGCAGAACTTACTCTTTTATCTAAATTTTTGGTTCTTTTATGATTTATTCTATGCATTCTTCCTTAAAACCTTTATCCTTTACCTAAACTCATGGTAGGGATTCACTACAGCATGATGTTTCACTGCCTATCTTCTCTGTTTTTCTGTGCCTGAATGCAAATACACAGGAACAGTCTTTACGCAGAACTTCTTAACTTTGGAATAAGAAGTTCTGCAAATTTTCATCCTTATAAAGGGATGTCTGTATATGAGGAAGTTTAATTAGGATTGCTTTTTTATTTCACGTATGTGCCTATGTATTTCTTTGTCGTAGACAACAATATGCTTGACGAATTCAGAATTGGATTTTGGTATTTTTAATATTTTCTTCATTTCTATTGCTAGTGACTTTTTTGTGATTCACGTTCAACTGTCAATCATTTTTCTCTTTCTTAATCAAGTGTAGGAGGGGGTCACAGCTGCTTTGTAGACAGTGATGAAGCCAGGATTAGATTGAAAAGAAAGATTTTCTGGGAAAAGGCAGTCGATATAGATGGTTTATGTGGCCCAAATGAAGCTTGGTGGGGAGTTAGAGGCTGGATGCGGGATAACTTCAACCACAGTAATAAACCAATCTCTTATGAGGAACATTTTCAGAACAGTCGGTTTGTTGAATCAATCCTTGATGTTTACTGGGAGCTTCCCCCTGTGGCTGGTCCTTCCCTTACTCATCAAACACGATACGATCCTGCCCGTTCTGTCAGTCCTATTGTTGAAGATGGTCGATATGGCTTATTCCAGCGGCTGGGTTTAGGTAGACTTGAGACTTCCGTGTTTAATGGTTATACCCAGATGGTGTATCTTCAAATCTCACAACCAGGATCTTAAAAGCTTTCAAGCACTGATTGACACCGCCACTTTTAGATTTGCCCCACACTAAAGCATCAGAGTTAATACCATATACATTTTCTTCATAGTTGTTTAGATTTCACTGTTGCTAATCACTCTCCATTCTTTTTTTCTTTCTTCTCCTTTGTTGTTGTTTAGTTCATCAACTTTCTGAGTTAACTCCAAAAAGTTGTTATTTTGTTTTATCACGTTTAGTTGCATATTCCCATCATTTCATATCATGCTTCCGTTCTCAACCTTACCTCCTGAAATTTGTAATCCTGTGATGAGAATGAAAGACTTTTCAACTCTTGTATATTTGCACAATCGTATAAATGTTCCTGGTTCTGTTACAATCACTCAATAAGCTGTGGCTAAATGGTGATGATAGTTTACTGATCAATGATTACAGGAAAAAGTAAATAATCCAATCGTTGAACATTAGATTGACAGGTACAGCTGAGTCATCTGCTTTATGATGGCCAAGTTTTAAAGTTAAGGCACTCATCTTTGCAAGTTTTGACCAAGTATCCCATCGACCTGAAGTGATTTTTGAGTAGAATTATTTTGGTCCAAGCATCCAATTCTAATCAAACTACCAGGAAATTACATAGGTTACTGTAACTTCGGGTTTTTGGGAGCTTCCAGCAAAAAACTCACTAACGAGCTAGACACAGAGCCAGAGATTCATAACCAGCAAGCCATACATTTACACAATAATATCACAAACACATGGGAAAATGGAGTCCAACAGACAAAGTGCACTAATACAAACATAGATATTCTGGATATGTCTCCCATGATATCCTGTCTAGTGGAAGTTTTTTACTCAAATGCACGAAATACATCATATTCTTAAGACATTTGGAAATCTATAGCGGTCATGAACAGAGCACTCAATTCAACAACCTTCAACACTTACTGGGAACTTCAGAAAACATCTCTCCTTTGGAGCTTCGTGAATTTTGTGCTAGTTACGGTTCTTGCATTTCTCCACGGACCTTGGAGCTGCAAATAGTAAGATGATAGACCAAACCATGTTGAAGCCATTTATAAACATTAAGAGCATCAAAGAGGCAGCTAACAAATTTAAGGACATACCAAGACCGATAGCTTCTGAACCTTTCATGATTCTGAGTCTTCTGCAGGAGTCAGTAAACATCCTGTAATGGAAGGAAACAAATTCAGTTGTTGTAGCTAATAATAGAAGAACAACTGAGATACATGAGATCAGAAGAATTAGATCGAGAATGAGACGTCCTATGAAATTGCTTCAAATTGCATGTCAGCAGATGCCAAAGCAACTTCTGATGATAAAATGGGGAATATTTCATCTTCGAAATCATTCTGGTCAATTATGTTTCCGTCTTCCCCGAGTTTCCAACTTGGGCTAGCAATTCCATCAACCTCATGATACGTCACAGAACAAATCATGGACATTGATTTGATAAAAAAAAGGAATCTAAAACTCAGGATTTTGAAGCTATAGTTCACGGGGATGGCACTTACTCCCAAGGGACATCTCCAACAAGCATCCAATCACCATCCTTGTCTTCAAATGTAAGAACATATTCAGAACTATGGAGGAGATCATTTAGATGGGTCTCATTGAGGCCATCTTTTCCCGGAAGACCATGAGAGCTGCACTGTCCTGAATTAGATTCATTCATGAAACAAAGTCAACAATCTATTCTCACATATCACAAAACAACATTAAGGTGAATGAAAAAAGACAAAACTCATCAAAACAAAAGGTATTTACTCTTTCCTTAGGGGGGAAAAAAAACCGAGAGGTAACTTTTTCACACAGCAAGCTGCAGAAACTTTACATGTGCTTGCCAGGATAGAGGAAGAAAGGAAGAGTACCAATGGTAAAGCAGCTGAACATCTTTTCAAGAGCAGAAGAGAGTTCCACATAGTTGCTATAGGTTTTAAGGTCAACCTTCCTCAAGTATGGAGCACCTTCCATGCTCACTTTAACATAAAGACACCCAAATCCTGACTTTCCTTCAGCATCATCACCGTTCTTTGTCATATTGGAGGCCATGGTATTTTTCCTGAATGATCGAATTGGTGGCCATCCTACTACCTGTGCCCTGTAATAGGAATTTTCAATTAGCAAAAGAAAAGGTCTAAAATTGCTATGTTTTTGTTTTGTCATTACACAGGCTTGAATTTGCAAGTGCTTTCAAGAACACCACTAGCTTATTCTGAATTGTAAACCTCACTGGAGAAAATTGTAATCCAAACAGAAATCTAAATGTTAACATTAAACAATCAACAACAAATGGTTGGTCATAGAAAAACGTAAGACCCAGCAAAATCTGATCTTCAATTACAGGGGGAGAAAATTAAAAAGTTCTTCTTTCAAGAGAACTATGGCAAGGTCATATACATAGAATAAATGAACATGTGAAAAGGAAAAGAAAAGGAATTTCTTTGGTCTTTTTCAACTCTCCAGTCAGAAAAAAAAAAAAAAGCTCAATAGGGCTATCTGCAACCATTACTAAAATTGAGGTTCATATTCCCTCTTTCTTTGCACAAACCAAAGCAGACACAAACATACAATACAAGTAAACTGGTTTACTCAGGACCGGATTATGTTCAAGGATGTAATAGTTTGACCACATTTCAATTGTTTTTGAAGAACTTTGTAGGCACTACCGACATTGATCAGGAAGGAAGAGTAGGCTTACTTTGCAGCAGGGGGGTTAGTGTTCTCGTTTCCACTAGACACTTGATTATTCTTCTCCTGAAATGGTTTTGGAGATTGAGCAACAGCACCAACAACCTCCTTCTTGGCAGGAACAGGTAGACAACATTTCTGGGCAGAACCATTTTCACCTCTGGGAGAGAACAAAATAGTACCCAAATCAACTTCAGATCCATTGTTCACAGGGAAAACCCAGTTCCCTGAAGACCCGTCAATGGCATCAGAGAAACCTCTCTTAGCCCCAGAAACTAAATTCTTTAGGGGGCTTATGGGACACACTTTAGTGTTGGTGTCAATATCTTTGCCAAAAAGAGACACCCCAGCCCCAGGTTGTGGTTTTCTTTCTGGTGACTGAGAACCAGGCAAGCCAAGCCTTAGCTCAGTTTCTTTCAAGTTCAGGGAAGTATTGCTCTTGTTCTTCTCATCAGTGGAAAGAGTAGATGCTGAAGAAGAAGAAGATAGCTTATCAGAGATCTCCATTGAAGGGGTCTCTGATAGGCCTATGTAATCATGTTCTTTTGGTCTAGACATCAAAGTTGGCCACAAAATGAAGCAAGTTGGAAATTTTATTACAGAGCAAAGGTTGAGAAGCTTGTAAGAAAAAGAAAGTTGGTGTCTTTTAGAGAAAAAAAAAAGCAGAAAGAAGAACAGGCAGTCTGGTTTAACTCTGCAAGAGCTGGTTATTGTTAATGGCTTGATGCAGAAAAGAAGCTTCTTTGGCCTTTCTGTAGCTACACTTTGCTTCTTTCTCTTTTTTATGTATTAAAAACAAATTGCTTAAATCTCAAAAAAAAAAAAAACACTCTAATCCCCACTTTCTTTCAATGCAAAGCCTTTTGATTTAACCACCTTTCTACAATAAACAAACCACATAAATGAAAGAAGTTGGTGTGGTTTGTGATTTGAGAAGATGAACTTATCCAAGTTCATAATTTATATCTTTTTCACAGTTGTTAAATCAAATGTCTGTTTCAACTTCCAAGAACTAATCCACCTTTTTGATCTAATATAATATTAATCTCAATATAGAAATTTTTTTAAAAAAAATTTCTCAAAACCATTTTTTCAATAGTTTGATTTAAGCTTTTTTTCTTAAGAAATTGCTCAGTTTATAACCGGGATTTATACTGAGTGTTATTACCATCTTTTAAGAAATTGCATGAAATAATCAACATGTTAATGAAATTGGGTCAAATCAAAAATTTTCACTAAATTACGGTTATTGTTGTAATTTATTTAAAATTTTGTAAAAATTATCAAAAAATAATGTAAAAGATAATTTTTTATCTCTTTTAAATTACTCAAATTATTTATATCAATAAAAAGTTTTAGAAATTGTTAATCAAATTTATTATATAATTATTACAAATGTGATATAGCGTTATAATTATTTTGCGGTGATTTTAATAACTATTTATAAGAAAATAATTTCACAAAAACTTAATAAAAATTATTTTAAAAATAATAAAACTATTTCTTAACATAAATAAACTCTTATCACAAATTTGTATCTTTCATCTAAATATTTACATACATTTTATTCCATCAATTTAAAAATCATGCCTTCATCTCTCTGTTCATTTATTGTTTATTATTTAAAATTTTTATAAAAATTTAACTTAAACTTTAATATTTAATAATATTTTAATATTATTAAAAGTTAAAAAACTCAACTGATTCGTCCTATTTAACCGTAAAAGTCTTGAACTGTCCAACTTTTTTATTTGATTTATTTTAATAATTTTTTGTTAATAACTGATTAATTTATTAATTAATATATCAGTTTTTATAAATTAATAAGTTTTTATAAACTAAAATAAATTGATTAATTTTCATTTAACAAATTTTTAATTAAATTTCAAAATTTTAATGACAATCTCTTCAATCATTTTTAAATTTTTAAATTTTATCTAATTTTTAACTAATTTTGTAAAGGTATAATATCAGTTTTAACCTTTTTAAGTTTTGGTTTGGTTTTTAAATGATTGATTATATATCTATCCCGTAAAAATATTTTAAAATGTAACTAAAATCTAAATTTATCATTTCATATTTTAAAATTCAATGAAAGCAGTATTTTGTATGCTCGTAATATATTTTTTAGCTAAAAAAAGTCAAATAATAATATAAAACTCATTAAAAATTATTTAAAAATAGAGTTAAAATTCAAATTTATTATCCCGTAACTTAAAATTCAAGTAAAACGATATTTCACAGAATGTTCATAATAATAACATATTTTCTAACTAGAAAAATCTCACCACTTCACTCCATTACAGTATGTCTGAGACAACTTGGTATGGTTACAATGAGTCGAGAAGCCAAAGCTACAAGCTTTTTACCACATTCTACTGTAAGAGTTACAGTATTGTCTTGCCTTTTCCGACCACCGAAATCCACCGACAGTCGAGAGAGGATCTCCCTCACCCTCCCGGCAACCTTTGCACACTCTGTTTCTCACAGTATAGCTATTATTATTACTTACTATAATTTAACCGACTAAGAACAATTAGTTTAAAAAAAAAAAGGTAAAAAGAGAAGTAGAAGAGGAAGAAGAAAAAAGAGGAAGAAGAAAAAAGAGGAAAATCAAAGACACAGAAGCAGAAAGTGATGGGACGAACACCAAACAGCTGTCTGTCTGTTCCTTTTCACTTGGTTTCAATCTGCCAAAATATCACACGCTCTGTGACAAAGCTTCAGATCCTGTGATTCATATTTCTTTTTTTTTTCTTACTCTATTTCCCACACTTTTTTTTATTTATTTTCTGTGTTTAATATATAACCAGTTATAATAATAATATTCGTTGTGCTAGTTTTTACTTATTTTCTTATTTTTCTATTAGCTTGTATTATTATATTTTGTTACATTTGCATGTGGGTCTACAAGAAATGGTTTCTTTATTATTATTAAATGGTCATTTCAACACAATAACTTAAGTTGTTGTGTGAGGTCAACTCAATTGATTTTATATATTCTCTAACACACCCCTCTTTGGGCTTGAAACTTGCACAAGTCTACTTTACCTTGTGCTTAATTTACTTAGAATAGGTGGGTGGTAAGATTTGAACTCATGACCATTTGGTCATAAAGGTTCTAATATCATGTTAAGTGACCATTTCATCATAATAACTTAAGCTGTTGTGTGAGGCCAACTCAATTGGTTTTATATATTCTCTAACAATTATACAAGGGTAAGACTGCGTACTATCAAATCTCTCCAGATCCTACTTCACTGTGAGACTTCAGACTGGATGCGATGATGATGACGATGAATTATTATTATTATTATTATTTGACATTAAACACAATGTTAATGCTAACTTTCTTTTTCTTGGTATTGAAATTATAATGCGATAACTTGATAAAAAATAAAATTTTCTATTTTATTATTTTTTAAAAAATATAATTATTATAAAAGCACTTTATAGTATTTGAAACCCTAAAATTTATTTTGTATTTAATTTGTCAATTTTTTATCTAAAGTGTTAATATTATATAAATATAATTATTATTTTAAAATAATTTAATAAATTCTTGATATAAAAATATCACGAGGTATCTTCAATAATTTAAAATAAAAATGTTTTTAAAAACAAATTCTCGCATATATATAAACTTGTAAATCAAATATTTTAAATAATTGATTTAATAAACGACGTATGTTAAATATGTTATTTTATAAATTAAATAATAGTTATTGAAGAATTAGAATTTAAGATTTTATTAAACAAATAAATTTATTTAATTTATTTAATTACATATCCCAACTTAAATTTTTATTTTGACAAAAATTAAATATTTTTTAAAAAATTAAAATTATATTAATAGGATTATTTTTTTTCCTGCTATTGACAGTGGGTTGTCGGGTGACTTTCGATTTTATAATGTTCGAATCGGTTGGGTTAATTTTGTCGGGAAAGTGAATCTTTCTCTTACCACGCCCGTATCTATCCTAATTATTGTGTGTGATCCAAAAGTAGGAAGATGGATCAGGGGCATACGACACCAGTACACCTTTCAACGGCTTAGATTTTTCCGCCTCATCCCGTTTGGTCGTTGGGGGACATAACGGCGTCCCGTTGTTGGAGTTGACGGAAGGAAACCCTCGTGATGATTGGGTCGTCGTTGACTCACACCTGGATGCGGTAAACAGTCAAACAAAGCGGTAAAATTGACCGTTTACCGTTTGTCGCCTAAAGCAGTTTTGAGTCTTTTGACCCAATCCATAATATATATATATAAAGTTATATTCTCAATTATATTATGAAATTAGGGTTTATATGATACTATTTAATTATTAGATTATAAAATATTGTATAATTATTAGTTACTCCTTTTATTATATTGTATTAATTATCTATTTATTTATTTATTTAAAATAAAAATTTTGAAAATTTAACAAGACATTTATTTTAACAACAACAATAACAATACAGTAAATACAAATCTCGCTAACATGCAAGATTTAGAGATGTATAATAATGCGCAAACTTATCTCTATCTAATAAAATTGTTGTTTTCAAGTAACCAACGTGAAATAAAATAATCAAAATGCAATGTACATTAAATTTTATAATAATTAAAACTATCATGAAAAGGTAAGGAATAAATTTTCAAAATATAATAATTAAAATAAAATTCAATTCAATGTAATTAATCCTAATATAAATATGTATGGTTTTTTCATTATTTAATTAATAAGTTAATTAATTAACCAAGTGTCTCTAGAAACGCTGCTTTTTGTGTGCTGTGGTTGATTTTTTGTGAACATATAATATTATAAATAAACAAGTTTTCAAGATTTTAATAAGAACTTTATGATCTTAACTAACACACAAGGTGCTGTCTCATCCACCATACAAAAAGTGTAATCTTGGATACCCAATGAAGTTGAGAGGAAATCCTATGTTGAGCATGCTTATAGGAAAACCTTGATTGTTTAAATTAATAAAAACATCTAAATTGACCCATTAGTGCCACCTTAATTTTTTCCTTTTTTTATAATTAGGTTTCCACTATCTAAAATCATTTTTTAATAAATTAAGCACATGTTATTTAACTGTTAGATGATGATACCAATGCTAATGCAATTTGTGATTCATTACCTCATCAAACTACATTTCATATAAGTACGTATATAAGTAATGCTATCAGAAAGTTAAATTGGTAAAAAAAAAGATTTAAAATTTAAAAAATTCAACTGACATTAAACTCTCATAAAATCGAGTAAATATTGAATAAAATTAATAAATTTAAAAAATGATTAAAGAATATTATTCTTATCAATAAAAAATTAAAATTTAATTGAAAAAAAGACTGTCAAATGAAAATTAACCGAATTATTTTGAGTTATAAAAACTTATTAATTTATGAAAAATTACTAATTAATGAATAAATTAATCACTTTTAAACAACAAAAAATATTAAAAAATATTAAAATTGAAAATTGAAAACTAAATTGAAAATATAACCAATTTAAGATATTCACTATTAAATCGACCGAACCGATTCAGTTTTTAAAACATTGTATATAAGTACTCTTACTTCATCTTATATTTATCTAGATGATAATTTTAGTCTAAGCGCCTAATTGAATGGGCTTTTGAAAGGTCAATAAACATTTTTTTCTACTACAAAAGTATTTTTTAAGAAAAATTAGTGTTTGACTGTAAAATAAAAAAGCACATCTTTAATATATATGACTTCTTTAGTGGTCAAAATGCAGCTTTTTAAGAAGTTAAAAAATCTCTCAAATAGTTTGTTTGGGTAAATTTTTCATATCGATTAACAAGTCTATTTTACACTTACGTTTTAAACATAATTCTTAGTTTCTTACAATACCCACAAACTTATCTCTACATTTATCTTGCAAATTCATATTTTCTAATCTCTTACGTAGTTGTTTTATTATGTATTTAACCAGGGACGGAGCCAGAAAATTAAAGTAGGGGGGCCTGAATTTTAATTTTTTTAAATTTTAGGGGCCCAATATATCACTGATCCTTAAATAACTCCGTTTATATATATATATATATATATACTCCGTCCCTGTATTTAACTATTACTCAACTTAAATATTTATTTTGAGATTTATATAATATTATTTGATCTTTTATATATTTTAATATTTATTTTTTATATAAGTTTTACTTATGTTATAATTTATATAGAAGATTTGGTTAGATATATTTTCATTTATATTTTATATGGTTTAAAATAATATAATAATTAATATATTGTGTTTTGCATATTGTTTAATATACTTTAAATAATATTTACATGTATAAATAATTTTTATTACAAAATAAAATATAGTTAAAATTAAAAGTACTTTTTATTTTTATGTTATCAAACAGACTACTGTATGAAGTTCTTTCAAAGCAACCCTTTTTAAAATGATAGTCAAACAATCAATTAACTTTTTAAAAAAGTTCTTCTCAGAAAAAAAAACTCTACTGATAAAAGCTCTTCTAGTATAAATCTAACGAAACAGAGGCTAATTAAACTTGATGATAATTAGTTATATTCAAGCTTATCGGAAGATGTTATTTTATTTAATAGCTGGATATTTAATTAACCAAAACATCCTTTGTTAAACATAATTAAAAAGATATGGGCTTAACCTTTAAGTTTATTAGAAACTGAACATTTTTTAATACGATTAAACTAAACTTAGATTGTTCGATTCGATCCTAACCCAACCGAAAGCTCTTTACACAATTTGATATGGAGATATTAGAAGCATATCGTACCCTTGTAGGTCCATCAAAAGTTCCAACTCCAAAAGACGTGTCGCTCATACATACTCCACTCCTTTGCTTCAAACTTCATAATCCATTCTTGGTGACCTTTGCAGTTTTAAAATCTAGGTTTTCTTTAGATTTAGTGTTGTTAAATACCATGATAGGACCTTTAAAAATTAGATAATAATTGAAAAATATGATTAAATATTGCAAGTCATGATATTAATCGATATCTGTACACAAAATTAAGACTCTTAATACATTAATTATACATTAATTATGAAATTTAATTAGTAACTAAACAACAAGTATATGAGCCGTACTTGGTTGAAAGAGAATAGGGTCCCATTTGCCTCCCACGCCAAAAAATATAAAAGGCATGCATTGGGACAAGCACTATAAAACTAAGAATCAAATGAATGGGATAGTCTCTAATTATGCATTAGTTAATAATTTACAATTAACCAACAAACTTAATTTTCTCTTTTAATTAATTATTTATTAAAGTTATTAACATTATTTTATTTTTTTATCCAATCATGTAACTCACACAATTACAAAAAACTCTTATCAATTGACATATTACAACTACAAATAAATCAATTTATTAATCTATATTTAGCGTCTGTTTGGACGAGCTTTTGTTAATAGAACTTTTCTGAGAATAACTTTTCTAATAAATCAGTTGACCGTCTGACTATCATTTAAAAAAGAGCTTTATATAATAGATTGTTTGAAAATATAAATATTAAAAAGTATTTTTAATTTTAACTATATTTTATTTTGTAATAAAAATTATTTCTGCATATAAATATTATTTAAAATATATTAAACAATATGTAAAACACAATATATTAATTATTATATAATTTTAAATCATATGAAACATAAATGAAAATATGACTAACCAAATCTTTAATATGGCTATAATATAAATAAAACTAATATAAAAAATAAATATTAAAACATATAAAAAGTCAAATAATGTTATATAAATCTCAAAATAAACGTGAAAATATGATTGTGAGTGTTGCGAGAATTATATGTAAAAATATCAGAGTAAAGAGGATTAAAAAATAGACTTATTTATTGATTAGTAAATTTTACCTGAAAAATACTTTTTTTAAAAGTTTCAAATTTAAATTTTTAAAAAGCTATATTTTAATTTCCAAAAAAGTTATTTATACAAAAACAGTTCTTTTAAATTTTACAATCAAAATTTTTTTTAATAGTAAAAAAATACTTATTCATCACTAAAAACTGAAACAAAGGCAATGGCTTAAAAAAAAACATTAACAGCTTAATATGATGTAAGCAATTACTCCCTCTGTTTCATAATAAGAGTCGTTTTAGATACATTTCAATTATTCAAAATAAGTGTCATTCTTGACTTTGTATGCATATTTATAACTTTTCTTCCAAAATTAACCTTCCATTTC
>JANTNU010000005.1:3073673-3089679 GCA_024752395.1 Erythroxylum havanense | reverse complement strand
TTCCGTCGCCGAATATTTTCATTCCACCCTTAGCAACGGATTTGGTGACCGTCGGAAATATTCTTTCTCTATTATAGTGACGGAGTTTGTTTCGTCGGTGAATCAATTGCTACCGACAAGTTCAACGACCGAATTTTTTATTCCGTCCCTATTTCCAGACGGAATTTTGTCCATCGGTATATTTCCATCGCTACAAGGCCCCGCACAAATTTCCCTCCAACTTTGGCAACGGATTTCTGGACCGTCAGAAATCATCTTCATTTCTCCGACGGATTAGTGTTTCCGTCGCAATTAACGGACGCTATATTTTCCGTCGGGAAATTTCCGTCGCTATATGAAGATTTTCTTGTAGTGGTGGATTCTTTAAAGATATTTTTGTTCAAAAAGTCTTCATTTTATTCTTAACCTACTTGAAATAGATAAAGATAGGGAGAAGATAAGTTTACTTATTCTCCAAACTCAAGGAATAAGTAAACTCTTAGATTATATATTCTGTATGTTTTCTTCAATTAAACAAGGGAATAACCTCTTACTAAGCATAAATCAGGAATAAATGATGATTTCAGTCAACCAAACACCCCATAAGTGTATCTATGGAGTTCTTTGTACGTGGGATTTTCCTATTTTGTGATCTTGTTTGTCAATTTGTATAATGATTTTATAGGAATTTGTGAATGCCAATTGAGGGAAAATTATTGTGCATGTGAGATATATTTTTAATTATGATGCAATAAAATTTCATTTTGAAAATATGTTTTAATAACTTTAAAACTTTTTTTAAAATAAAATATAGATTTTTTATATGTAATATGTTATAATATACTCTTAATTTCTTATATGTAATTCTATAAATAACTTGTCAAAAATTATGTAATTATATATTTTTATCTTATTTTAATATAAAAGATGTATACTTTTATTTGTGAACGTGAGTCACATCAATTAATTAAATTACATAAAATACGGGAGGGTCATCAATGTATGCAGTTTTTTTGTGATTTTCATAAAGAGGTGATTTTCGTGATTTGAATCCCTTATGATCATAAAGGAACAACTTTGATCAGTTGCTCCTAGGCTCCCACTCTAGGAAATTGCTAGGCAGCGTGGTGTTCTTGTTTTCAGGGTAATACTGATGTTTCATTTTTCTCATCTTCGTCTAATAATTTTGACATTCATGCTAGTTCTTCTTTAATTTTAGTAAAAAATTTTATTTTTGATATAAATTTGTAGAATTTCATACTTGAAAAACTATTGAATTTCCTTAAAAATATTTTGTTTTCTAAGAAAACAAAGAGAAAGTTAAGAGTCATTTATGAGTATCTATAAGTTTGATTAAGCTTCTAGAGTAAGCTGTGTTAAAGCTTTCATAACAGATTATCGGATAACATTGATCTCTTGAAACAATTGAGAAGTGTGAAAGGAGAATGTTAAACAAGCTCTTCAATTTTATACTCTATTTGTTGATTTAATTGTATAGAAGTTGTGGAGTAATTCAAACAACCCTTGGTCAAAGGGCACAATGGAATGTATGTAAAAAAAATTTGCAATTTCTTTCGATTTATATAATAAACCGATCCTAGTTAACAAATAAAAGAAGTAGGAGCCTATGATAAAGCCTTTGAAATGACAAGAGCCTGTTAGGTGATAAGTGTCTTTTGCGAGATAGGACCTTGCTTAAATGAAAGGAACCTACTGAATGATAACTCCTATTAAACAATTTAAAAATATAAGAAGTCTGTTAAAACTAAAAGGAACCTCTTGTAAGTTGAAAACAGAAGGAGCCTCTCGCTAAAAAGAAGACACACATACACATACATACAATATAATATGAAAATTTAAAAGTTAAAGAGAGAGAGAAAAAGGAGGCAATCTATTTATACTATTTTAGCTTACAACTCAAGCCTACGTCCAGTCTTCAAGTATCCAACTTGAGTATTTTACTATAAGAAGCTGAGTATTAAATTTGACGAGCCTTTTTAAGCTCACAAGTACATATTTTTCAAAGCTTCCTAACCTTTCACATTCGCAGTATATAACAAGCTTTTAAAAGCTCATAGAAAAATAAAATGTAAAATCAAAAGTAAGTTCTCAAATAAAAAATTTTCTCTTGATAGAGTGATTTCACTTTATAAGATAATGATAATAACTATATGACTCTCAAGAAGATAGATGTTGCTCAAATGTTTCGAAAGTCTGTGTATGCTCTTTGCTTCACAAGTGTTATTGGTCTTCTTTAAATAGTCAATTTCTTCAACTAGCCATTGCTTCACCTTAATTCTAAGTTGACTTTGGATTTTCAATATCATCTTTGCTGGAACAAAAATTATCGGAGCTAATTATTCAAAAAGGTAAGATTCTTTTGGATGTTAATAAGGAAAGTTTACTCAGAAGGTTTCTGCAAGACAGGAAGCAATTTTTCTATGATTTTATTTCCTTAAAAAATATCGTTATCTATACAAGGAAATAAATCTAAATAGAAATTTGAAATATTATATAGTTATCATCAAAATCGTTAAATATAAATCTTAAGCTAACAATCTCTCTCTTTTTGATGATGATAAGTAATAATAGATATATTTTTCAAAATTCAAAGAGATACTAAATGATTTCGAAAGATACAAGTGACTTTTATATATCAGACATAATTAGAAGGAATTTGTCTCTTAAGAAAGGAATCTATCATTTATATATTACAAATTTTCACAAGTTCAATAGTAGAATCAATCACACATATATTTGAGGTAGCATTAATAAATATGTATTGAGAAATATATCATCATATATGCAGAAATATGTAAAAAAATATCAATCATAAACTCTCGTCCTTTGTCATTATAAAAAATAATAAAGTATAAGGAGGAAGGAACTATGACAAGTTCAAATAAGCTAGGTAGAAAAGAATAGTAACAGAGTTAATGAAAGGATTCAAAGATTTTTCTCAGCAAAATCTGAAGTTGATTTTGCATTTGGTCTAGATTAGAATCTAAGTTTTCTGCTACTTTTTCAGATCTTTTGTCTACCCAGACATTTTTTAGCAATTTGTATCCAAATTGATAGGAAATGGAAGGGTGGCTTTTAGCTAGTGATTACTAATTCAGATTTGCGAAAAGAACTCCATAATGGTTGAAAATCTTGGTGAGCAACATCCCATAAAGTAGGCAATCAATGATATTCTTATGATTCCCTTTATCCACTATAAACCTTAAGATCATAACTAGAAGATTCATTATGTTCCTTTTTAGCATATTATACTCCACATATATATCCAACAGACTGCGCCTATCAATTAAATTACTCCTGGGAAATATTTAAGTAGTTGAAAAATTTGAAAGACATCCTGGTATTAAGTCTAATTGCCTGCTACAGGGTCTCCCGTCTTGGGTGTTCTTAGCATGAAGACAAATAGATTTGACAACTTCAACTAAATCCAGTTCATCAACATCCCAATTATGACAGAGAAAATTAGTTCTCCCCCTATAGGAGATACTTCCAATATATCTCCTTAAATTTATTCATAAATTAAAATTTCACATTCATGCACCCATGAGACAATGAATAGCTTTTCATTAATTTCTTCCTTTTTCATGTGTGTGTAGAATATCCAGACTAGCTCATCACATACTGTCTCATCTAATTTCAGAAAATTTTCTCAATCGATGGCAATAAAGTAAGGAGAGATGAGTATACCTATGCCATTAATCATCATAAGAAGCAAGATCCGCCCAGCAACCATGTTTCTTTCCTTATACTGTGTCTTATAACAGACTTTAACTTCCATTGATTCGAACATTTTTTGTGGTCTTGATGTCTTTCCTTGCTTGTGTGCAGCTATATTTATTTTCTTTGCCCTTTTTCTTTGGGAAATCTCCCTTCTTAAGGTAGCTCTTTTCTATCAAAAGGGTCCTTAAGAGTATCTTTAGTTACAGGTGCTTGGCCTTTCTTTATTTTTCCCCTTTTTCTTTTTTCTGGCTTCTTCTTTCTCTTTCTTTTCATCATCCATTGTTTCTTTTTGTTCAGAACTTTTCTCGGTTTGTTTTGCAAGACTCCTCTGATCCGTGGTCATGTAATAAACTGAGTAGATTCTTTATCTGAATAATTTTCATTTGTAATCTAGTGCACTTCGGGCACTTTCTTCTCCTGAGGTTTAGAGGAGAAATGTTTTGTAATATGAGCTTCATCATAGTTAATAGAAGAAGTTGAGGTTTTTCTTATACTTTCCATTTTTTTCTTGTCATTGCAGAAGAGAGGTCAGAAGAGAGAGCGCAATCAGTTGCATCTCTTTTGATAGACACTTATGAAGGGTTATTAAACTGTGCGCACGTTTTGAAAGAGCTAAAATGACGCCATAAATGATTCCTATTTTTAGGACACGTGTTATTAGAATGTCAACCGGAGAGAAAAGAAGATGAGCCTTCTAATCTAGAAGAAACCTACTAACCTAAAAGGGGGCTTCCAAACTAAGAGGAGCCTTCTAAACTTTAAAGAACCCACTAAACTAAGAGAGAGTTTTTAAAGAAACAGAAAAGAAGGAGCTTGTTAAACAAAATGTAAAGACAAGTAACAGAGAATATTCATGCAGAAATAATATTAGAGAGTTTACACACACCAAGCTATTTTCTTAACACGCAAAATCTATCTTCAGAGAGTGGCTTGGTGAAGATGTTAGTTACTTGATTCTCATTATTAACAGGCAAAAGATCAATGGTTTCTTTTAAAATATGATTTATAAGAAAATAATATTTGATTTCTATGTGTTTAGTCCTAAAATGATGCGCAGGACTTTTAGAAAGATTTATAGCATTAGTATTATCACATAATATAAGAATATGAGAAAAATTTAGAGAAATATCCTATAGTTGATGCTTCATTCATAAGATTTGAGCTCAACAGCTGGAAGCTACTATGTATTCCGCTCCAATCATCGAAAGCGCTATGCAATTTTGCTTTTTGCAGGATCAAGATACTAGGCATTCTTCAAGAAATTGATGGTGACCACTTGTGCTTTTTTGATCAACTTTATCCCTTGCATAATCTACATCACATTAACCCATTATGTTAAATGAATCAATTTTTGGATACTATAGTCCAAAATCTATAGTTCTGAAGAGATATCGAAAGATTCTTTTGACTGCTTGAAGGTGACTTTCTTTTGGATTTGATTGAAAGCATGTGCAAAGAAACACATTAAACATAATGTCTGGTCTTGATCTTGTAAGATATATTACTGATCCAATCATTCTTCTATACTTTGTATCATCCGTAGGTTTGCCTTCTTCATCTTTAACAAGTTTAGTTATAGTGTATATGGGAGTACAATCAGTTTGACATTCTTAAAATGATATTTCTTGATGAGTTCTTTTATGTATTTGTCTTGGCTAATGAAGATTCTTTTTTCTGATTGTGTAATTTGTAATTCGAGAAAAAAATGATAATTCTCCTATTATGCTTATTTCAAACTCCCCTTGCATTAATATTGAGATTTCTTAACAGAAGGATAGAATAGTGGTACCAAATATTATGTCATCAACATGTATTTGCACTATAAGTAAATCATTCTCCTTTCTCTTAATAAATAAGATTTTATCTCTCATACTATGCTCGAGAAGCCTGCTTTAAACTATACACAGCTTTGGTTAAGTTCATCACGTAATCTAAATGGTTTTCATCTTCAAAACCTGGGGGTTGCTTAACAAGTACTTCTTTATTAATGTAACCATATAGGAATGTACTTTTAACATTCTCTTGGAACAACTTGAAGTTTCTATAGCATGTAAAGGTAAGGTAAATTATAATCGATTCCAATCTAACGACAGGTTCACAAGTTTCATTAAAATCAATACCTTCATGTTAATTATAACTTTAAACTACAAGTCTAGCTTTGTTTATTACCACCTTACCATTTTCGTCAAGTTTTTGTATCAAAATACCCACTGAATCCCAATGATTGACTTGTTTTGAGGACAAGGTACCAGATTTCAGACTTTGATTTTGTCAAATTGATTCAGTTCATCTTTCATGACTGAAACCTAGTTTCGTCAGTAAAGGTCTCTTCAAAGATCTTTATTTCTATTTGTGAGATGAGAGAAACAAAGTTGTTCTTGAACGATAATCTTATTCTTAGACTTTCAGAGGGATCTCCCATAATATATTGATGTGTATCAAGACCTCTCCATTTTTTCGGTGTTTTTCGTTGCATAAGCTCATACTGAGATGAAGGAGCCTGCTCTATTTTAACTTCACATGGGCCTTCTTGATTTTGTAATTCTGAAGGTATCATATCTGCAATTTGATTCTTCGATGTATTTTTAGGTACTAATGGACGCTCTTCATCATTTGAATCAGTTGCTGTTGTTAAAGGTAATGCTTTATCAAATACTACATGTATCGATTCTTCTATCTTCTTTGTTCTTTTATTATATGCCATGAATCCTTTACTAGTGGTACTGTAGCCCAAAAAGATAGTTTTGTCTGATCTCACATCAAACTTTTCAAAGTCATCTTTTCCATTGTTTAAAACGAAACACTTATAGCCAAATGCTCGAAAGTAAACAATATTTAATTTTCTTCATTTCCACAACTTATAGGGAGTCTTTTTCAAAATATGTCTTATGAGGCACCTGTTGAGTATATAACAAGTGGTTGATATAACTTCTGCCCAGTAACCATTAAGTAGGCTACTTTTGTATAACATGTTCTAGCACATCTATGAGAGTTCTGTTTTGTCTCTTAACAACTCCATTTTGCTAAGGAGTCCTTGGGCTTCAGAAGTTGTGAGTTATAACAAAATCGTAATGTTTGCCACCAAAACTTTGAGTCCTCTTAGGACCAAAAAATCCATATGCACAAGTTTAAATGGCCGGTTAGTAGTCACAATATTTTTAAAAGGGAAGTCGCTTCTGATTTGTTTTCCTTTTAAACAAGCTTTATAAACTTGATTGCTTTCAAATTTCAAATTAGACGGTCCTCTTACTAACTCATGTTTGGACAATTTTGATAAAATGTTCATGTTAGCATGTCGAAATCTTTAATGCCAGATAAGTTAATTCTTTTCTATTGAGACAAAACATTTGTCACCTTGAGAAGATATATCTTTCAATTGAATATTATATATATTCTGATTTCTAGTACTAATGAATAAAATATTATTATTAAAATTGCCAATTATTTTACAATGTGATGCATAAAAAATAACTTTGTAACCTTTATCACATAATTGACTTATGCTAAGTAAGTTATGTTTAAATCTATCAACAAAAAGAACATTATCAATAGAAGAAAAGTTAGAATTGTCGATTTTACCAATTCTGATCACCTTTGCCTTGTTACGTTTTAATATAGTTGAAATGTGATATTTCACATGTTATGTATCTCGAACAACTGCTATAAACCATCCACTGATTTTCCTTTGTCTTCGTTTTAAAGCATATTTGCAGATTGTATTATCTCATTTTTGGTACCCAAATCTTTCTGGGTCTTTTCACATTAGTAGTTTTACCTTTCGATTTGTATAAATACATTTGAGATTTTTTTTTCAAAATTAACAAGAGTGACTAATATGATCGTGTCTACCACAATAATAGCACAAAACAGATGAATGATAGTTGTTATGATTTTTGCTACTTATCAGGTTCCTGCTGTTTTGGTTATAACTACTGCCGAATTTAACAAAGAAGTTTTTGTATAACCTAATATTGCTACTTTCATCTATTCCAGCCTTATTAAAAACACATTTACAACTCCCAAGTAATGCATTAAGATTGTTTCTTCCACTAACAAAATTAGCAAGATTGTTTTCAAAAGAAACAATTTTCTTAGCACATTTTTCTTTTTCAAGTTTTAAAGCAATAACTTTCTCCTCTAATTGTTTTATCTTAGCAAATTCATTTTCAAGTAATGAGTTTTCTAACTGAATTATTTTTTGTTCCAAACATTCTCTTTCATAAATTGTTTGTTTATTATCATTTTCAAGAGAAGTAACTTTAGACAACAAAACTTTGTTTTTGATTCTAATAATTTACTCTTATTCATTAAAGATTGATCATTATTTTTTTTACTTCTCAACCTTTTTGAAATACTGCATTGTTAATTTTTTGTACTGATCATATAAGTCATGATATGCATCTCTCAATTAATCAATTTCAATATCATAGTCAGAATAACATACCTCATCATCTATTGATTCAGCCATAAAGCAAACATTACTGACTTCCTCAGGCTCTTCTTCTTTAAAGTTATCAAAATCCTCATCTAACCAAATTGCAGTCATAATATGCATTTTGGGTTTTCTATTTTCTATCTTTTCCTTTTGAAGGAGAGGACATTCTGGTCTTGTGTGTCTAGGCTTCTTGTAGTGATATCATATGATTTGATTATTTTGTTTATTGCTATTGCTGTTGCTGCCTTTTGATAGGAACTTGTTGTTTCTAATTTTCTTATTTCCTTCTCTTTTCTTCATAAGCTTCTTTTTGTTGAAGCGAGCATATTTTCTGACCATGAACTTAAATTCGTCATCATCTTCATCCATTTGTAACTCAATATCACTTTCATCATCATTTGATGGATTTGATTCATCAACTGATTTTGGTGTCATTCCTCTTCTATATGAGGATCCTTCATCTCGCCTAAGCTCGACTTTATGAATCATTAAGTTTCTTCTTAACTAATCAAGTGAGATTGTATCAAAATCTTTTGCTATTTCCAGAGTTGTCATTTTAAGTCTCCATTATTTTGGTAATTATCTTAGAATTTTTGTTACCGGCTCGTTATTTGGAAATATCTTGCCCAAGTTTTTTAAGGCAGTGATGACGTTGTTGAAACATTAGAAGAATTCATCTATTGTTTCTCCCTATTTCATGCAAATAGTCTCATATTGATGCACTAAAAGGCTTATTCTATGTTTTTTTTACCTCATTCGTTCTTTCAAAAGTAACTTGAAGCTTGTCCCACGTTTCTTTTGCTATAGAATAGTAAGATATCTTTTCATACTCTTTTGGAGATAGTGCACAGATTAGACGATGTTTTGCTTTGGCATTCACCTATGCATTTCTTCTATCAACATCAATCCACACTTCTACGTTGTTAATAGCAACAGGTGTAGTTCTAGCTTTGATAGGTTGCCAAATTTCGATATCCAACGATTGAAGATAGATGGTCATTCTCTCTTTCCAATAAGAGTAGTTATTTCCATTAAAGTAAGGAGGCTTTGAGACGGATTGTTTTTTAAGGCTTCTTAAGTTGTTTGTCATGATCTATCATATGTTATAAAACATAGTAAATGTGAAACTTCGCTTTGATACTAATTGATAAAGCAAATATATGCAAGAGGGGGTGAATTGTGTGTAAAAAAATTACAAGTTCTTTCAATTCGTATAATAAACATATCGTAGTTAATAAATAAAAATAACATGAGCCTATCATAAAATAAAATTTTTTAAACGATAGGAGCCTGTTAGGCGATAGGAGCTTTTTATGAGATAGGACCCTGCTTAAACGAAAGGAGCCTCTTGAATGATAACTCATATTAAAAAAATTTAAAAATCTAAGGTGCCTATTAAAACTGAAATGAACCTTTTGTAAGTTGAAAATAGAACGAGCCTCTATAAAAGTAAATGAGCATATTACTAAAAAGAACACATACACAATTAATATAATGTGAAAATTTAAAAGTTAAAGAGAGAGAGAAGGACACAGTCGATTTATACCAATTCAGCCTACAATCCAAGTTTACGTCCAGTTCAACTTGAGTATTTCACCATAAGAATCCGAGTATTAAATTTAACGAGCTTCTTCAAGCTCACAAGTACATATTTTTTAAGGTTCTTTAACATTCCATACTCAAAGTGTATAAAAAGCTTCTAAAAGCTTAAAAAAATAATATGTAAAATCAAAAGTAAATTCTCAAATAACAATTTCTCTGTTGATAAAGTAATTTCACTTTTTAAGACATAATAAGAATGATATGACTCTCGAGAAGATAGATGTTGCTCAAAATGTTTCGAAAGTCTGTATATACTTGTTGCTTCACAAGTATTGTTACTCTTCTTTAAATAGTCAAAATTTTCAACTAGTTGTTGTTTTATCTTAATTCTAAGTTGATTTTGGATTTTCAATATCATCTCTGTTGGAACCAAAATTTTCAAAACTAATTGTTAAAAAATGTAAAATCCTCCCGGATGTTAATAAGGAAAGTTTACTAAGAAGATTCCAGTAAGACAAGAAGTATTTTTCCTATGATTTTATTTCCTTAAAAATACTGTTATCTATACAAGAAAATAAATCTAATTTGAATTTTGAAATATTATATAGTTATCATCAAAATTATCAAATATAAACCTTGAGTTAACACACGAGGAAAACAAAATTCAAGGTACATGACATTATTATACTACATGAATTGAAAAAGGCTTTTTTGTTATGACTTTTAGGCTCGTAGAATATTTCACTGTTAAGTCTCAAGTGAGTTGCATCATGAGTTTCCAATCTATATATCAGTCAGGTAGTTTATAAAACAAATTTTCATAAGAGGGCAAAGATAAGCAAAGATTAACTGTAGTTTAGATTTCAGATATGCTAGTCAAGGCACATCTCATTCTTCTCTTTTTGAGCAACAATTCTCAAAGCCTGCCTTTTAGAAATCAACTAACCAGTATTTTTCCGTTTAACTTAGAACTTAAATATGATCTATAGTCCAAGGCTTTTTGATATATGGTCCTTACATTATTCAAGAATTCTTGAGTGAACCACCCAACATTGTTGATATGGGGGAAAAAAAAAACAGATTGGAGTTTCAACTCTTTTAGGTATAGAATTATTTCATTTATAAATTTTTATTATCCCAGTTTTACAAATAGATCCATTCATATCGAACTAATTCTCTCCCAACCTATAATTAATGTAAATTTATTTGGGTCACTTCATAAATTACTATTTGTCTGACTCAAATTCATAAATTTTTGTTTATCAAAATTTATTAACCTTAAACTTGCATATAATCATGACATTATTTCGCAACCTAGATTTCTTTCCTATTTGAAATTACTTTACTTGTGAATTTTTATCAAGAGTAATATATATTGTCCCAGATGGTATTAGTCCAAGTGGTGCTTTTACCTCCACTTGCAGGTTGAAGCTATTTTTCTCCTTTTATGTCTCTAAAATTTACATGTGATCATCATTTGTGTGTCAAAACTTAAAAAAGAAAAAGTTGTATTACTTTTCGTTACATGTTTGAGGATTCTAAAACTCTACATTGGGTGTTACACTTGCATACAAACGAGAAAGCTGCTCATTTATGGACTCTTCTCTTGAAAGTTTTTCTGAAGTGAATCTATCAACTTTGACAAGAACAACAAACTATGCAGTAGGACCTAAGTAATGATGTTCCTTCTAAGTCATGATTATAAAAAAATAAATGTTCAAAAAGCATGACTTGTGGTCCTTTACTTGGTGAGAACCAATCAATAGCGATCTAATGATTACTACTGTAGCATTACCAACTCCTTTTCTCTTTTCATTGCTGCTAGTGGATTCAAGTCATTTCCTCTTCTCTCATTAGATAACGTTTTATAGTTCCAGATGGATTCCTGAATACAAATGTATGGTTATGGCAGCTTGCAGCATGTTCATTGATTCATTGAGAATGCTGAAGGGCTTAACTCAAATGGGGTTTGAAGAAATCTTGCTGCTAAGTGTTAAAAGATCACAAACTTTCATTACACTTGGTAGATCACAAGGTCCTTCCATTAAAAGATGGAACTTTCCTTCCCTAATCTTGTAAGTTCTTGTCTGATTGATGATCTCAAACTAAATGGTATTGATATGTAAAAATTGGGAAATTGTTTATGCTGTTGAAAGATTTGTATGGGTTCGGTAATGGACATGGTGTCTTATTTATAATGTAGACATGTTGTTTCAATAATTTCCTGAAACCTGACAGAAAAAGAATCACACCACACTAAGTGAACTCAAACAGAACAATGGAAAGAACCTGAAAGAGTGGATATTGTGGTATAAAAAGAAAGTACCAGCAGCCCTTTTGTGCATTATACAACAGCATTTTCAATGTCCACTTATGCCTGTTTCTGTTCTTTTAGATCTGTGAAAACAAAGTCTCAGATCAAAATTTGCTGTGATTGTGAGCTCTCATCCATTGCTTAGCAAGAGCAACAAGTTGTCCTCCATTTTTTCTTCTAACCTCAACTGCTACTAACGTTAATCTTCCTTCCTCTCCTGTAACCTTTGCCTCTATCTCCACTTCTTCCTGACACACATGAAAAGAACTTTACCAGACACTTGGCTTAAAAGTACACAAGTGTTTGTGTTCTTGAGAGGTATTATAGATAGATGCACAGAAAATGCAGTATCTGAAAATGCATATACGTGGAAAATTATGAACCAAAGCTCTGACAAAATACATTTTCTCTAAAACTTGAAAGAAAATGATTAATAACCTTTTATTTAAGCTTACAGAGAAAGTTACAAGCCTTTAAATACTTCCAAATACTCTAAAAATATAAATATAACAAATTAAAGGCCTAATAAAACCTGAAAACAGAACCCTAGAAAGATTAAAAATCTACGATAGCCCTAAACAGTAAAAAAACTGATAGAATTTTAATTCGAGAATCAGCTTACGATGATGGAGTTTTTTATGAGCCCATTTGAGACAAAAGAAGCATCTTTCAAGAACTGCCAATTACTTTTCTTGGGTCAAAATTCTGAAACAGCATATCATTGGCTACCATGGAGTTCTATCTTGTGATAGGATTCTTAAACAGATTACAAAACTTTTAGGAATCCTGTTTCGGTCCAACTCAACCCCGGTATGGATTGAACCAAACCAAAGTAATATTTTTTCAGAGAGTTGAGTTGAAAGTTTGATCAACTCAGAATTAGCCTGTTAATCACAGATGAAGTCAAGGAGCATCCGAATTTGCCAACCCTAAAACCTACTTCTACCAAACCACATAAATCTAGTGTTTGTTTACTCAAGTGTGATTTTCTATTCCAAATCTTCTTATTAGATTCGTTTTTCTAACATGGAAGCCACTCTTATGAGCTCAAGATCATTGGCATAAATGGATAATACACGTTTCCCTTCAAGCATTGAGGATATGCAGCGACCCAAATTCCAAATTTACGGTAATGGTTCCGACCACAACCGCAAAATTCCGATTGCAGTCCACAAATTGAAAAGTCAGGGAACTAAAATAGCCGATTGCTTTCAGAAAACTATTATGACAAGAGAGCAAACCTGAACCTTAGCCGTTGACAAAAATGAAATGTTGAAGTCAACGGACACTGAAGGCTTGCCGGTGGAAAACACGGCGGCAGCCCCTACGTCGTCTATCAAAGTTGCCATTGCTCCGGCGTGCCAATTCCCTTCTGCATCCTACACACACAAAAGAAAAAGAAGGTACCCACACGCGCGTACACATTATACATACATAACATGAACATGAAAAAAGAAACAAATAAAGATGATGATTGACTCACTGATATACGATCTGGAACAATGAAACTGCAGCGAAGAAACCCTTTTTGGGAGTCCACCACTTTCAGACCTTGAATGCATAAGGCATCTAGAGGATGATCATCAGCCATTGTAGCAACGCTTTCAAGCAAATGCTTTGGTCGGGAGTCTGCCATTTTTGTGTGTGTGCGCGATTGTTCTACCAATAGCAGAGATTACATAAGGCTGATTAATTGTTAGGGGAAGTCAACCAGTAGAGTTTGTAAAAGCTTTTCACCTTAACAGGGAATACACGTTAAGTCTAATGATTTAGAAATTGATATATCATCTTCATCACACCGGAACTACCGCAGTGCCGACAGAGGTCTGCTAGTATAGAGCGGAGGTTATTTTCGATAAATCTACGTATAAATAAACGAGTGCTAATAGTTAAAAAATAAATATGTAAAATTATTACATTAAATCACTATATAAATAAAATTATAATAAATATGTAAATCAATAAAATATACAAATATAACTATTTTTAAAAATATTTTAAAATCAAAATATAATAAAATATTTTATACTTTATCTTTAGAAAAGCATTTGGATAAAAAAAGAGTAATATAGCATTCAAGAACTCGACTTTCAATCATACAAAACATCAAAATTAAAAAAAAAAAGAACATAAAACATGTAGAAACATAAAACATCGAAATTATAAAATCATTAAGAAAAAAATTCACTCTTGATATAAAACTAACAATATGATTGAATTAGAAATTGATATATAATAAAAATTAAAAAGTTAAAAATATGATTGAATAAAGAGAATATCAAATTTAAATTTTAAATAAAAATTAACTAATTTATTTTAGTTTATAAAAATTGATTAATTTATCAAAATTAAAAATTAATAAACTGTTCAATTTTTAATAACAAAAGTTATTAAGATAAATTTATCAAGAAAATTAAAAAATGAATCGAAAAATTATAATTTAAAATTTTTATAATTAAACTGATTTTTTAAATGAGTTAAAATTTTTTTTGAAATTGCTAGTGGGTACGTGAGGGCGACTTGGTGCTTTTATAGAATATGGAGGTCATGTTTATAAATTGTTCAGCTTTCCATTAAAAAAAGGAGGATTAAAAAAAGGAAAAAACCTCCTTTTTTTAATAATTATCATTAACTTAAAAAGGTTTAATATCCTAACTTGTATAAATTACACGTAATTATATAATAATTTCGAAACGTACGCTTAATGTGAATATTAAACTGCTTTCATTTCAAAATAATGACTTTTAAAGATGTAAAATTAAGAATAAGATTAAAACTGATTGAGTTTGAGATAAAAAAAATTTTTCAACTTAGTCCAAAATTAATATACCAAAAACAAATATTTTTAAAAATTTTAAAATTAAAAATAATATCATTTTACTTAAAAAAATTGCAGGCTTTACTCAAGTTTAAGCCCGACCAGATACATGAAAATTTTAAAATAAAGATATCAGAGTCTGACCTGAATTTGCCAACCCTAGAAATCATGCATGAAGTGCCCAGTGGTGGAAATCACCATATCTAAGAGGAAAAGATAGGGGGAGATTGGTAAGTTTTATTCTGGAAAGATGGTGTTTGCCTCATTTGTTTTTCACAATGATGATACCAATTTACACACATCTTGTACACTAACTATAAAAATTGACCTATCAATATATATATAAAAATACAAAATTTATTATTTGGAAATAGCATCTAAAACCCCTTCCAATTGCACAGGAAATGATGTTGACTCAATTCTGCTATGCCTACCAAAGAACTTCATTGTTCAGAGGCAAGTGTTTTCTTCAACTCCTTTTTGTTTACCTGGAATTCACAGCAAGTGATCAAACAGGCATTTCAGTACTTCAAAACTTAACCAGGAGAAGATCAAACTGTCCAATATCTGCAGGAAAAAAAAAAGAGAAACACAAGCAGCAGCAGTAGATAACCTTTCCCATAGCGTTCCGAGGCAGCGAATCCCAGACGAATAATCTCGAAGGTAGCTAGTAAAAAAGACAATAAAAATGTATTGATTAGTCATAAGGAATGGTCAAAGTATATAATGGAGATTCCAATCCATGAATAATAATGCTAAAGACCAGATTTACTGAATGAAATATGACATAAGGCAAAATACCTTGTATGGTGCTAGTCTATCTTTAGCCCATTTGTTTAGTTCTTCCAAACTTATTGGATCCTTCAGTTCATCTTTGTCATTTCTCTTTGCTTCTTCCACTGGCACAACAATGGCAGAAACTGCATCTCCATAATCTTTGTCTGGCAAACCCAGAACACAACATTCTGCAACAGCTGGGTGCTGTATGCACGCCACGGAAATTTATGGTTGCAAGTTAAATACAGTCCATATTCAATTTCTATTGAAGTGTGCTCTTGAAGAAAAGAAAAATGAACAAAAGGTATTTTCAGGCCTAGAACTTCTTGATGATAATCTGGATATAAATTAAGGATCCTGTTATTCTTTCAGAGGAGTTTTAGTTAAGAATAAACACAAT
>JANTNU010000005.1:3056904-3073573 GCA_024752395.1 Erythroxylum havanense | reverse complement strand
TTCTTGATGATAATCTGGATATAAATTAAGGATCCTGTTATTCTTTCAGAGGAGTTTTAGTTAAGAATAAACACAATCAGGACATGTTTAATATATTAACAATGAGCAAGAACTACTTGAACGATCCACATTTTTCTAATCGTAACCAATAATATGCTCGTCCCCATTGAGTCCCTTCCCCACAAAAAAAAAAAAAAGGAGCAGCAGATTTATTGCTTTAGACAGGTTTTTCAAATGTAAAATTGCAGTGAGGGGATAAGTAATTTACCTCCAAAATAACTGATTCAATTTCTAATGCTGACAACTTATAGCCGCCAACCTTCATGATATCCGCACTTGTACCTGATTTGGTAATAGCATCAAGTTTTTAGCTGAACCAGAAACAATTGCAGAAGTTTCAAATTCAACAACTTGTGAGTTGTCCTCCAAATACATTAAAAACCTCTTTAACTATCATAATATTATCAAGATTTTAACTTGAAAGGATTAAATTTTGTTGCACACATCCTTGAAAGTTCAAACAATTCTTAGTTAATGCAATGTACATAACCGCTAACAAGCTGCGAGACCAAATTCAAAGAAAACTATAATTTACAAAAAAGTTCCACAAACTAAAAGCATATAGAAAAGTAGGAGAACAAAAGAACGAAAATGCTTTTATTGTGTGTATCTTGTCAAAAAAGAAACAAAATATTTAATGAGTTAATGAGCTTGGCACGGATATGGAATTCGGATATGCTTACGTCCTAAGATGATGTAGTATCCATCTTCATCAATTTTGCCAGCATCTCCAGTCTTGAAGAAGCCATCATCAGTAAACGATTCCTCTGTAACCTGTGGAGTACTGGATAATAAGTACATTCTACTCATTTGGAGAAATGAATGGTACCTTGATGCATCTTCAGTAATACTCGTAGGAGCTATACTACTTAGCTATCACACATGAAAATGTCAAAATAATCAATTCAAAAGACAAGCAAGCTAATTGATAGGTATGAATACCTCAGGACGCTTCCAATATTCTTTGAACAAAGAAGGGCTTTTAACACAAAGTTCACCAACACCAACGGCCTCACCTTCATTCTCATCTTCTACAATCTTCACCTAATGAGGAATAAAACATAAAGATAAGAGAAAGTTGCAGTTAAACAGACTATAAAGAAGAAAGGAGTTTGATTTGCATGAGTACCTCCACTCCAGGAAATGGTTTGCCAACAGTGCCTGCCTTTCTTATGCCTCTTAAGGGATTCGATATTGCCATGACAAACTACATATGTCAAATTTGTTTCCAAATTAGATTCTTTGTAACAAACAATTTTAGAGTGCATGAACTGAATCTTACCTCAGTCATTCCATATCTTTCCAAAAGACGGTGTCCTGTGATGGTTTCCCATTGTTGCATGACAGGTAGAGGAAGTGCAGAGGAGCCAGACATCTGACAAACAATAACCAAAAATAAATCAAGAATAGCTATTAAATCATCAAGAAGGAAAATTTCACTATTGAGGTGAATTTCGAGATGCAAAATTCCCACAGTAAAAATGTTTCAAGCAACACAGTTTAATTTATCAATAAACAAAACATCAACTCGGAACCAACATATCAATAACCAAAACATGAATTTGGATTTGAAGTCAAAGACAAAATCGGAAAATTTTTTTTGAGGCTGCTTACCATTAGTCGCAACTTTCTAGCAGCAGCAGCAGAAGCTGCTTGTAGCTCTGAGTTCATTGCTTCATATCCTTGTATCAATCTTGAGTACATGGTAGGAACCTAAATATGAAAAAGTTATATTGAAGTCTTCAGACTACACACGTGCAATCTCTAATGTTCAAACAAATTATTCCAGATTTGTAAAAGTAAAGAGTAGTCTTACTCCTGTAAAAACTGTTATAGCATCATCAGCTTCATTCTGGTTTAGTGGATATGATTCTCGCCATCTTTGCCAGATTCCCCTCACACTAAATTTTGGCATAAACTCAACCTTCAATAGGATGACCATATATGTTACAAGCAACACCAATGTTCACTCAATTGGAAAATATTTTGTATCTGTATATTTGTATGAGTCAGCACTGAAGTGAAAGCAATTAGATTACCGTCGAGCCAGCGTAGATGGGAGCAAATAGACCATTGAATAGCCCATGTACGTGTATGTTATGAGTTAAGAATACAAAACTTTTACTCACTCACAGTAAAATTATATTCAACTAAGAGTTAGCTGGAAAGCAAAAAAGCTGTAATATAGGAGATTAAAACTTGATGGATATGATGCAGAGGTAAACAATTTAGAATTTGATCCGCGGATGTATACTCCCAGGATTCTGCTAAGGTCCGAACCTGCAAGTCAGAAATTTTCACTAAAGTTAATTAGAAATGTTAAGATACAAAATTTGAAAGATAAATATGCCACTAAAGTCAGGAAAATATTTTTTTGTGCTATATTCACCGTGTGGCACATGTTTCAAACATAATGATTTTAGAAGCATGCAGAAGATGACATGAAAACAATGCTGTAAAGGAAGTATCTGGCATAAAAAGCTATAGTTTATTGTTAAATATGACCACATAAAAATTTCATTTACAAAGTATGGCAAGCATATTCCACAAACACACCCATAGAAGAGAATCAGTTGGATGTCAACTACAAGTAGTAGGATAGTAACTGAGAATGGAGTTTAGGAAATGTATGTTGCTTAGTTAGTTACCTGTGCGTTGATGCTTTTATGTGTGTGAACCACACCCTTTGGTTTACCTGTTGTACCACTAGTATAAACAATTAGCGCGGGGTCCTCACCTGTGTCATTGAGAATAAAACAGAGGATGAGAGAAAAATGAAGTCTAGAAAGGTCATCAATTTCCAGTCAAATTATTAATTTATCTGTTTAGTATACTGTAGGGTGCGAATTCCTCAACAAACCTCGATCTTCAAATATTTTCCCAACTTGTGAATCATCAAAAGAATTTGTTTGTGTCGATGAACTGTTAAGAGAGGGGATCAGTGAAAACTGAGCCATACATTTAGCAGCAATTGTTTTCATCGTCTCATGATGATCTTCAGTACTGAGAACCATTGATATTTCCTGCAATCAATCGAGAAAGTAACAAGAGGAATGCCAACCTCAGAGACCAACGTACTTATTTGCTAGATAAAAAAGGGAGAACAATGGAGAATAGTGCAGTGCATACTGAATCATTCATCACATGCAACAACTCAGTCTCTGGATAGCTAAGTGCAAGTGGGACTGCCACGCCTCCACTAAACCAAGTTCCCAAAACTGCAGCAACAAACTCAGCTGAAGGCTTTGCTACAATTCCTATTCGAACTCCCCCAAGATCTCTATGTCCTCTATCATCATCGAGCTACAAAAAATGAATAAATTGAGCTGCTTCAGAAGTTAAAGAATCAACAAAACAATTCAACTACATTCTCGAAAATTGAAATAAAAGAAGATGAGCAATCAGTATAAAGTTGGGATAGAGAAATGCAATGCACTGAGCCAATTAGTTGAATGGATTACTAATCAGCATTGCATTCATATGAGAAAAATGAAGTTTGTTTTGGCGCAATTGTTCCACTTATTGTTCATAATATGAGGAAAAAAGAACAACGATATTATCTTTTTATCTAGGCTCACTGCCAAGGAAAATTGCACAGTTACAAATAGCATGCTTCACATATAATGTTACTACAAAGATCCGTAAAATGACGAAGCACCAATGTAAAAGCTCCACAAACCTTCCTATTCAACTAACTATTCACAAGCTAAAGAATTGAACTCACAGTCTTCAAGCCACAGCTACACAACAGCTCAGATATCTTCGAAGCAGATGAGGTAAGTTGACCATAAGAGTAACTTTTCTGATCAGCTCTGATAGCAGTTCTGTTTCCAGCTTCGGACCCTTCTCTATATACTGACTTGACCACCTCCATAGCTGAGCAACGTCGTGTCGCTGCACAAATGCAATAAAGATGAGAGCTTTATCGAGTAAAAGACAAACCTTGACTCCCAAAATTCAACATTATTATGAGACAGTGATATGGGTCCACGTTAAAAGGATCAAAGCATCCAAATACTAAGTAATAACAGGATTGGTAAAAGAGAAGCCCATCAATCAAACAACCAGCATCTCCAACAAAACTCGACCAGGCATTTCTTCGAGCAGGAAAAGGACAAACCCAAAAAGCTCGAGAATTCCCATGAAACAACCAAAGACAGACAGATAGATACTTACGTGTGTAGCAACGATGACAAGAGAACTGGCACTTGGATGTTCTGAGACAAGAAAAACAAGGGGTCTGGATGTGATGATAGAGAGAGTAATGCTTCATGAGGTGTTGGTTTAATGATATAAAAGAGGCAGCTTTTAATGAGTTACACACCATCGGTCATATAACAAGAGTATTGAATGATCGGTACACCAGTTCAGACTTGCTTTTAATATTTTAATATGTGGGCTGTGAATTGCTAGACGGGTTAGTTAGTAAAGCATGTGGTATGTAGTTGGTGTACCTTAATGAGCTGCAATTTACAGTTGGGGTGATTTATCCTCCATTGTCTCTTAGTTAGTAAAGAGTCCCAAGATTATCAAATTTCCAACGAACTCGAACTCAAACTTAAGTTAACAAAATTTTGGATTGCATTTTTTCGTTCAATTCAAAACTCGTTCAACTTTGTTCGAATTTGACTCGTCCCATTTCAGTGATTGATACATGGAAGAGTCTTAAGTTTGAAGCTCATTGGTCTATAATGTACCACATAAGATCTTGTCTTGTTCTTTACATATATATATACATATATAGATTCCTATTTGTTCTGTTTTGGGTTAAGGATTGAGGACCAACACACATATGTTGTTCGTTTGTTCCTGTCTCCTTCGACACAATAGAAAAGAAAAAAGAGTCGGTCCTTTTAATATTCTCAGAGTTTCAAAGGTGTGTGTTAGATCTATCTAACAAACCTTGTCATGTTGAAGGCAAAAATTGCAAGAAAGTTTTGGTTCTTCCTTTAGCTTCTGCTGTTTTTCATATTGTTACAGCAAAAACATTGCAAATTATGGATTATACTGCATTTAAGCAACGAGAATATAATTACAAGAAATTAAGATAACAGTTTAGAACTGTAATTTAAAATTTTTTACAATTTTCATTTAATGCTTTTCTTAATAAGGAGGTGTATAATCTTAATTAAGGACGTGTATAACTAACATGATTCTTGTGTCCCTTTGGCAAATCTATGTGCATGATTTTATACATGAGCTTAAGAATGGGTGAAGATCTACTTTGTCATAACTTGTTCTTGAGGAGCAGTCACTAGCTGATCATGTTCACGTCTTTCCAGTTCTTGAACAAGGATCTTACTCCAACCTATAGTCAAACAGATCTCTTTAGATGTCAATAATGAACAGAAACTTGCAAGTGAAAGTGCTGAGAAGGAATGAGTGATCAAAAGCACACACCTAGAGCAGGATCAAATCCTCTGTTCTTAAGCTCTCTAAACTCTTGACAGAGAGAACAACATGGACAAAAGATATGAGAAGCCACATCTGTGCATGGACCTTCTTCCAGATCATGTTTCTTTCTCAGCTTGGTTCTGTACTCTGTGCTCATAACCCACTGAGAATAAGAGGCAAGCATCATAGAGAAGTAGATTAAGCACCCTGAACGACAACCTGTAGACACCAGTCGAATTTTATTTTGCTGGATGATTAATCAACACCAAAAGGGTCTGAAATAAAATGGTAAATTTCCAAGCCTGGGATGTGATAAACAGGTTAGGAATTGAATATGCAGATGAAAAACCTCTAGCTTTTATCAATAAAAACAAAGAAATGACTATGTAGTTTGATGGAAAAGATTCATATATTTGATTGCAAGCCTGGAACACATAAGAAAAATCACGGTAATGGTTTGGATCACAACTGCAATATTGAGGTTGAGGACTGCAATTTAAAACCATGGTAGGAAGACTTACTTGTATTTCCTTCACTCAATACTTCTGCTATTTGTCCAAAAGTCACACAAGGGAAGAACGCTGTGATAATAGCTGCCAAGACACATGAGAAACTGATTAGGTTGTTTCTTTTCTGCCATAATGTTAAATTAAGTTCATGAAAGCTGGATCCCCAGATCATGAGCATTTATGCCTGAAATTGGTGAAGATTCAACATACAACAAACACTCAGGTTGAAGATAAAGGTTCCAGTTTTCTTCGCAGTCTCTTCATTTTGAAGGACAAAGAAATGTTCTTTCACGTTAAGATCATTGTCTCCTAGAATTGAAGGAAAATAGAAGGCAAATCACCTTCCTGTCAAGGTTTTCAAGTCGCATCCTAAGACTAATTACATCAGCAAGACTAAGGAAGAACAGTATTACAGTACTAGTTCCAGATGAGACTATTTTACCATTTCTTCGATCTTCCTGGCAATCAAACAATCCTGTCGTCCAAGGACGTCCAAACATAAGATGTTCATACACTGAAGAAGATGATGACGAATCCTGAGGAAATCCATGCTCAAGATTTTCCCCAACTTGATGTTCTGCTGCTGTTATGACAGTTGCAGGTTCATCAGATTGCTTCAATGTCTCTTTATGCTCAGCAATTTCGAGGTCAGCCATTTTGATCGATTATAAAATCGCTCATCTTTAATACAAAATGTGTTAGGATCATCTTTGACAAGTTTCTAAGCCAAGTCTGACTTGGATAATAAATATTAAACCATATATTCTCTCTCACTTCCTCTAAATTTCATACCTGTAGAACAGTCCTTTTCAGAAAATAGACTAGTCTAAGCCATTGATTGAAGTTTGAAAGGGAGATGAGAAAAGGGGATTGTAGAACCGTGATTGTTAGGATGGTCAACGGCCGTATGAGACTTTTCAATATTTTGCAGCTTCAACGAGTTTCAGACATTAGACCAACATCCTCGTACGACCATCTAGAAACCATCATATGAATATTCCTTCATGTCATGGATTCTAATCCATTCTTCTGTTGTTTTGTTTTTTTTATTTTATTTTATTGTAAAAAATTTGGAGGGATAGAGACATTGAATGGCACATGTCTCATATATAAAAGAGAGCTTCTATCAATGGACTGCTTTCATTTCCATGATCTCTCTTATCTCATAAGAGAAGCAGGTTCTTCTTTCTATGACATGTCTTCGATAATAATCATGAACATATAAGTGATTCCTGATAATTGAATTTCAACTCTGTTTGACAAAGTAATCACCAGACTAAAGAATTTTGTGTTTTGATTCCAACTGCAGTAGGAAATCGGTTCAAGAAACAAAAGCATTTCATGCTTGGATTCCCAATCACAAAATAGTCATTTCAAGCAACCAAAAGAGTAAGAAAGGAAAAAAGGCAAGGGGCATTGAAAAAGAAGATGAAAGGTTAAGCAGAAAAAGTTAAATTGCTTGATGTACGTGGAATACACTGATATAAAGCTTATGGCATGTGTTGTAGCCATGAAAATGACCAACAGAAACAGCACAAACTTCAGTTTTTTCACCTCAAGCATCAGCAAACCAACTTCAGTTCCTAACCAGATAAGATGGTTATGGACAAGTAGAAAGACATTATTGACCACTCCACCGTCTCCACCAAGAACGAGCAGGTGCCTCAGAAGGAGGTGGTGTGAGAATGTCCAGCATAGTTTCCTTTTCTTTTGGGGTTAGTGGAACACCCCTAACAAGGTTCAATGCCATGATGTGAACATTACTCTTTTGCCGGTGCCTCGTATATGCCCATACTCCTCCAATAGCACCTGCGACCACAAGCTATCCCAAACCAAATTCCCACAGCTTAAAAGAATAAGTTAACTTCGTAGAAGCACTCAATCTTTACTAAATATGGTGATTCTAGGTTCTCAAACTGACCGGAGATAGCCACAAGGCTGCAGTTTGTAGATCAAACTTTGGTGCATAGAGTACTGTCTCCCCATATTCATCCTCAAGCTTTTTGTAAATTTGTTTGTCGGATTTCCCAGCTTGTATCTCATCACGAATCAACTGCATTGCAAGCATTATAATCTTTCATTGCAATACAATAATTCAACTGGTCAACACATGAACTTCATCACATGTAACAAGTAAAAAGCAAAAAGGAGTAGAAAAGTCCATAAAAGGTTATCCGTTAGCTGGTGCTATTTAGAATGTCATCTAAGAGAAGTTTATGATAGCCATCTATGGAGGATAAAAAATTCTCTACAAGAATAACAAATGAACTGTTTATTTGTGACACTCAACAAGAGTTTTATCCCTGAAACCTCCATCGAAAGACAGAATTCATGTTCTTTGTCTAGTGGAAATCAAAGTAAACAAAAGCTTGAGGAATTACTAGAACAACTGATAGAGAACAGCAAACTATTTCCAAAATTACAGCACTAACATGAAAAACAAATAAATAAAACTCAGTCCCACGTCACACACACACACAACAATTACTTAATATGGTACCTTCCTAAGAAGTATGGCAATATCTGCTTGAGACTCTTCAATTGACTGACTCCCACATTCTGTGCACCGTACATTATGACTAATATTTCTCGCCCGAGCTTCCACAATCTGGGCCTTCTTCGACTCCTCAGCTTGAGTCTCCATCCTCAATAATTCTAATGTTACACCAACTACAGACTAGAAAGGGAAAAGGATTACACCAAAAAGACCCGATTAGTACTACGTCACTGTTAGTGAAGCATTTCATCAAACATCTAACGGACCATTGGAACAGAACATACCAAAGCAGAATCAGAGCAAAAGCTGCCAAACCCAGAAACTAATCGTGATAACTTGAGCTTTCTTCAGGGTTCAGACTATTGATGGAAGAAAAATGACGAAAAGATTGAATCTTTAACGATACGGTCAGCTACCAAATGAAGACGATAGCATAATAGATTTGAGTCACAACACTTTCTAAAATTTTCGATGTCGGTTTTCGCTGATAGGCAAATTCTTATATTTAAGTCACCAACCTTTTCATATTTTTACAAATGTATTAGATCTTTTATTAATTTTTATGACCAAGTCCTAAATCTGATTTAAATCCAAAAAGAGGATCAAATTTAATTTCCCAAATTTAGAAATTATAGAAATTTTGGAGTAGTTTCCATCCAATCATAAAATTTTCTCATATTACTATCAATTTCGATAATAATAAAAAAATCATCTCATAATCACATTTGTACACAGAATTATTCAACATGCCTTATTTGGGAATTACACATTCAAAAATTAATTTTTACAAGCTCTTTTTTATTATTTTAAAAATATCATTGTTGGCAATATCAAGACACTACAATATCACACTTTTAATCATTTACCAAAATTAAAAAGAAAAAAAACGAAATAATTCTTTAAAAAAATATGTAGAAGCTGAAGTCTCAGCGAGCACTTTGATGTTCAGTATTCCTTCTGCTCCAAATGCAGAAACTGAAGGCAAAGAAGTAGCCTGGAAGCTGCAGCACTACTCAAATCTGACATTTCCCTGCAAATCAGTTGATCCTCAAATTCAGATATAGTTCTTACGAGATTAAGTGCATATAGATATTCTGCAAGAAGACTCTAATTGCATAGAAATTCCAATCCCATTAGACTGGAGATGAATTGCAGACAAAATTCCTAAGCCTAACAGGCAAAAGAACTAGTTACACTCCGAATCTCCGCATTCGTAGCTTTTACTCTCGGAGAACTATTAGAGAAGCTTTCGTGTTCAATCTAAGTCAGTTAGTCCGTAGCCAGAAAGTTTAACTCAAATAGGAAAGTCAGTGACAAGTTTCTCATAATGGTAAGTGATATCTAACATTACTGTTATTGAGAGATGTAGATGACAGGATCATAACATGAAACTCAATAAGAAGTTACCTGCAACTATGGATGAATAAGGCTATCATTCTATATATGCAAGGTTGAACCGCAGATTTAGGACCTAATGACATAAAGAATGATACATTAGAATATCTTGAACTTAAGCATCTATAAGCAAGCTCAGTAAATTGTCAGTGATTCGGAAAATCAAGGATTACGAACACAAAGCGATTCAATGGAACATAAGTAGGAAGTCTACGGTCTACACAATAATATAAAGCCCTGTGCTTTCATGAATGGAAACAATAACGACAAAAAATAAACCAAAATAATTGATATGAGTAGCCGCATAATCTCTGCATATAAGTTGGGAATCACAATGTCAAGTTAAAAGCCTTAATTCCACATATTCTAGGAGAGCATAATCATTTGCCATGTCTAAGAATTCCCGACTCCTTAATTGCTATAAAGAGGAGAAAGATGTGGCCAAACAAAATGATTCCACATTACAATGGCTTAGTACCAAGAAAGAAATTTTACCACTATTCCGGTTGTAGAAGTGCAACCTCAATCTCTTGTAGTGATTTTCCTTTTGTTTCAACAATGTTCTTCTTCACGAAAAAGACCGCCAAGAAGCAAAAGCTAGCAAAGATCGAATACAAGAACAGTGGTCCTATTTGCTCTAGTAAACGCAAGAATAAGAGACCCACAAAGAAATTTGCAACCTGGACATACACCAAAACTCATAAGCAGCATAACAGTTGATAGTTTCAACAGCTAGAGAAATGAAATCAAGGAAAAGAAACTTATACATGTCTATGCTCTAGAAAGTTACTGGACTTCAAAAACAGGAGCAAGACAAGCGAAAAAATAAAGTGCATGCTCCGAAAAATGATTCGTCTTCAAAATTATCAAATGCTTTGATAGAAATTTCAATAGCTGGTTCAGACAAGTTGCGTATTTCATATTCTGTTCAATATTATCTTTGTCGTATGAAGTCTAAAACTGATTAAGCCTTTGCAGATGATGAGCAGCTCAGTTAAATCCATGGCTAGAAAATGGTCAGCCTATTACAAGTTCACTAAATCTCGCAAGTTTTGACAGAAGATTGAAGATTGTGAATATTGCTGATGCTGACAAGTTCAATTTAAACTACTGCCAGAAAACTGGACAGATAATCAGAAACTCTTTAGGAAGTCTTTCCTACCTTTAGTCAAAAAAGAATAACCATAAATTTGGCTTAGTCCTTAGAATTATAAAGTTATGATTACCAAAGTGGTGGACATTGGCTCGTAGAATTACTAGCAGACAACACTTAGAGAGGGAATTGTTTGCCAACCAAGCTATGAAGTAAGACAATTACCCAGTGCACAGCCATACATATTGCCATTGCCTTTGCCTTAATCCGACTTGGCAATATTTCCGACAGAAGAAGACTAGGAACTGGACCAGCACCAAGAGAAAATGTCAGGACAAATCTGCATGATCAAAATGATATTTCAAATAGGAACCATGGGAAAAGAACAACAGGTAGCAAATGAATGCTTATAAGGATACTTCAACTCAACAATCTTAAAGGAAAATGATTTAACCAGTTCACATGCAGACATTTTATACATTAGTCACTACACATTAACGACGGCATGCTCGACTATTGGGGTATGAATCCTTTTTTTGGCCCTTCTCTTTCTGATTTTAAATAACTGATTATATTGCACTTAATCATAGAATTTCATCAACTCATGATACAAGATTCAACATTGATATAATCACAAAACTTTGCAGGAAGCTGAACAGTGTATTTAAGTTATGGTCTATATGTATTTGATATTAAGCCATGTTTCCCATACAAAATGTGAAGGACTGACAACTTACAATAGCATGCCTCCAATTGATAGGTATAATTCTGCAAAGCCTGACACATAAGAAGTGGCTGACATTGATTGAAGACCCATTGAGACAGCCTATAGAATAGAATGCATGAAGCAAATGGAACATAAAATGGCAGTTAATTTTTGCTGTATGGTGCTAAACTTGAGCAATCAACAGATTTACATATTTTACCGAAAACAGCACAGTTTGAGTCGATGTAGGACTGATATTTCATACTAAAAAATGATCTTTTATGTCACTGGCGCAATGGCACGCCAAATTAATACATAGTTACATACAGTATTTAAACACAACTAGAAAATGATTTTCACATTTACAACATTGAATCTCATTCTTTGGAAGTTTCTTTAATATATAGTACTACCACACTCACACATATCAAAACATCAAGTGAAGAGATTTGAATACAAAGAGAACATATTTCATCCACACAAAACTTGTAGGACTTCCAAATTTATCTCTCATGATGCATACTAGTGGAACAAAAGCTTGATCATATTTTTCATCAATCAGATTATACCCTACAATAGCTATAGTACATGTGCAATGTAGGAGACAAATAGAAAAGGTAAATTGATGGAAACTCTCTACTTACCATTCCCAAAAAACTCCCAACAAGAAGCAATTTTCTTCCTAGCTTATCCATCAAAATCAATGCAACAATTGATCCTAAGAAATAAAATAAACATCAGTAGAGTAAACAATGAGAGGAGCTTGTAAGTAGATTGTGTAAAAGTTGTACCCACCCAGGAAGTTGCAAAGTCCAACACATATGTTTGCAGAGGCTGAAGGCACACCAGTCCTTTTAAAGACAGTGGAAGAGAAAAAGAATACAGCATTTATCCCAGATAGCTGTTGTAAGGCAAAAAGTGCAGACCCAGTGAAAACCACTGCAATGGACAACTTAGTTATCAGGAAAATAATATACTAGTAGCAATCCACAGACAAATAAGAATTATTACCTTTAAAGTGGCGACCATAAAATAAGTCTGACAGTTTAACTTTGTCTGCTTCTTCTCCATGATTTAATTTTGTCAGTTCTGCCATTGCAGGTTTGACATGTGATGCTCCTAAAAGCCTCTCAAAAGCTGCTTCAGCTTCAGCAGCTCTTCCCCTCTGAAGCAGGCCGGCAAAATCTAGTTAGACACAAGTGTTGATACATTGTTTCGAGCAGTATGGTCGAATCATAATTCATAATAACATTAACATCGAAGAATCTACTAGTTATGACAGGTCCTAGAGCCATTTTTATGAGGCCCTTAGAACATAAAACTTTTTACTATGATTTGGTGCATGTTTTAAATATCATATCTTACTAAATACTCGTGACATATAGCTAAAATTTGGTACCTTTAAAAGCCAATGAGGACTCTCAACAGAAAACTCCATAAACAGAGCAAGCAATGCAGCAGGAACAATCGAAACCCAAAAACAAACGCGCCACCTGAATAGGTTAATGCATAAATAAGTTGTTGGTTATTGATCAATTCTCTGGTGATTGTCTGTTGTGATCATCTTACCAACCAGCATTATCTTTGGTTGGAAGTCCAATGAGAAGTGCTCCCATAAGTCCAAAACATGTTGCAATCTGAGTTGAGCTCCCAAAAGCACCCCTTACATAAGCTGGTGATACCTGGTCATGAATACAATATACAAGATTCATTCAATATGTAAACAGCTAAGTACTGAAGTAGATAAAGAATTGAACCACCAGAGTTGTACCTCAGCCACATATAGACATGCAACAGATGGGCCAATACCGATCCCTGTTCCAACAATTAACCTCCCAAGAAGCATACACCATAGATTTTTTGACATTGCACTGGAGAGATACAATTGAAGAGTCTTAAGTATACAGTGGCTAGTCAAATGAATGAAAACATGAGGAACTGGTGTTGGAGGACAAACTAATGAAATAATACAAAAGCAACAGAATATAATGAATTTAGTCATCATCAAGTAGTTTTCATAAAATACTCATATCCATCCTAGGATTTTGGATCGCAAACTATAACTACAGAAGTTGATCCTCCATATATCAGAAAATAAAACAAGAAAAAGTTGTGTACTTTTACCTTATTAAAGCACCAATTATCATGGGTGAAGCACACAGCTGGAAGGCCCTGCGACGTCCAACTCCATCTGCAATCCAACCACTGAATAGACAGCCAACAAAGCCACCTGCTAAGCATATACTTACCACCAGACCTATAATATTGAAATTTATTAAGTAGAATAATCTTCCCAATTAGAAACTTAAACAAGATGAACATTTCATCACATGAGTACCTTCAGCCATGGTACTCCCATTAAAGCCAAGGTCTACAGAAATACTTTCCATAGTTTCATTAACTACTCTGCATTTAGTTAAGCAAACAAATGAGAACAAATCACCTCATAATCACGAAAAAAAACTTCAATCAAGATTTAAGTTTCGAAAGGGCACACCCCATATGGTAACCAAACAAGAACGAAGAAATGGTTGCAACAAGAATATGTGGAAGAGAATGTCTCCATGATGGTTTCCCAACATCCTTGCCAGCTCCCTGCACTACATATACCAAAACAAGAAACCAATCCAATAGTTAGTATCATACAAATCAACAACAACAACAACAATAACGTCCCAATAGAAATCCTGTTGAAATCCAAGATCTAGGAAAGTTTAGTAGAATGTAGCCTTACTTCCAACTATTAAAGAGGTTTCTGAATGACACATAGAAAAGGAAAAAAAATGAAAGAAAAAAAAAATCCTAATTCATCTTGTTTTGGTATACAAATCCCGAAAACAATCTGTCATGACATATTACATACCTAATCCATCTTCCCTATAATACTCATTTATAAAGTCCTTCCACAAATTACGTCTGTACGTTGCGTGTGCCAAGTCCACATTCATAGCAAACTGCAGACATTACAGACCAAATCACTAAAAGAAGAGCAGAAAAGTTAACAGATCATAAACTTTAAGGGGGCAAAAAAAAATAAAAATCAGTTATCGTTCTAGATCCAAAAGCCGTATAACGAGAAACTTTTGATTACTAGGATGAAATAATTGCGTCTTATTTACTGAAATCTGCAATATAGATGATATCCAATGACGTAAAGCAGCTATCTTTAACTCGATCAAATGGACATACAATGACAGAAAATTATCACATCTAAGAAGATTACGAGCTCATAATATAAACACTCACCATCGGCCTTCAAAACAAGAATCAAACCCAAGAAATCGATATATCATCAAGAATCACTTCCCTCCGATCTGATTCCAACCTGAACATACGATCTATATTAGCATTCACACATGATAAGGCGAATGTCAACTAAAGAACGAGAAAGGTAATGACTGAGAAATGCTGTCAGATGACAGAAACAGAGAACGTGAAACTTGTGTGGAAGTGCCGAAGTGGACCTGCCGTGGAGGTGGTGGCTAAAATGCACGAGGTAGGTGACAGTTACACCAAAAAGAACGAAACTTTAAACCAAATGCGTCTCTTTAGAGATGGAGAGAGAGAGAGAGAGAGTGAGTGAGTGTACGGGTGAACAGGAGGTCGGTGCTAACGTGCGCAGGTAGTCTTGTGATGTGTGTCTGTGAAGAGAGAGAAGCATTTAGACTTTAGAGGCGGGGAAGGGGACAGAAGTAAAGCTACAGGAGACGTTACTACCTGTTACTTCGGTTGTTGGTCAGAGATTGATCGGGTGCTTTCGAGTCTATTTCTCTTCATTTGGGATCGCCCACTTATACACTGCCACGACACCAATTGGGCGGCATTTTAATGGACCAGATCTCCTGATCTCATTATTCCGATGCTACTCTGTTCTAATAAGATCCATCTATTTAATAAATAAGACCCACATGATTTTTATATACACTAGAGTGAATGAAAATTTGGGTATAATTGATTTTTTATTTTTATTTTTATTTCATATTTTAAAAATTAGTATTTATTATCTAAAAATACTTTTTAATATAAAATCAATAATTTATGAGATTCTTTTTCAATTAAAATAATGTAATACTAATATTTTGTGTGAAAGAATTCAATTAATTTTAAAAACTTTAAAAATATTTTAATTGTTAATATTTTCAAAAATATTTCTTTTAATTTTTAAATGTTCTAAACAATTCCTTGTCTTAAACTTTGAAGAAAATTTTAAAAATTTTCTAACCTTTAAATTTTATTATTTTTAAATTTTTAAGAAAAATTCTTGTATTTTAGATTTTGATCAAATAATAATAACAAACACATGCAATATAAATACCATACATAAATTAATTAAATGTAATTGATATGATAATTTAAATAATTCTTAAACTTATCTCAAACTAATTAAATTCAACTTAAATTAATAATTTAACATAATTATAGTTTAATTAATTCTATTCGAATTTTTGAATTTTTAATCAAAATTTTGAAAAAGAGATTGTTTTGCAAAATTGAAAACTATAAAAATTCAAGAATTTTAAACATTAAAATTTTTAAAAAAGTTTCATGTAATTTACACTAATTTTTTATTTCAATACGGTACCGTTTTAAAAATATAAATCAATTGGGCGACGATAAATTCAATTCTAACATATTTACCAATCAAGTTCTCGTATTTGTACTCTTGGGAGTTATTGAAACTAAATGTATAGATGGCAATTGGCTGATCTTTGTTCAAAAAAGGGCCTCGGGCCGGCCACTATTCTAGAAAACGGCTCATTTTATATTTTTAGTTAAATGAAAAAAAAACAGTTCAGGCCGGACCGAGTCTAGTTAGGACTCAGCCGAGCTGCCTCAGGCCTCGGACCTGGGCTCCATCGCAATGGACCGGCCCCATCCCCAGCTGAATGTCAATATGACTATTAGCATTCAACACATTTCAGTAATGAGGAAGAAGTGAAGCATGAAGAACAAATTCAAGAATATAGACATGGTCATTCACAGAATCGGATTGAATGATATACAACAAAATTCCT
>JANTNU010000005.1:2906664-2917475 GCA_024752395.1 Erythroxylum havanense | reverse complement strand
TTTCTGTTTATGATTAAATTTGGTTTTAGAGCAATGCCACATTGAAATACATCTCCAATACTCAAATAACCTTGGTTATTGGATTCAGATAATGCACCTGCTGCTATCGTAAGTCTTGTTGGTAGAAGGGAATATCAACAATGTGCGAAAGATCTTTACTTCTTTCTTCAGGTATTCTCCATTCTTTAAAATTGCAGGTATTCCTAGTTGGTCTGTCATGACTAGTAGCAACTGGCACTAGCAGGCAAAATGTAACTTCTCACTAGCAGGCAAAATGTATCAAGTTGCATGAATGTACTCTTCTTACATTAGAAAAACATTTTACTTATACAAAAACTAACGCATATTATTTCACATTAGATATAACTGATCATTTCTCTTGATTTAATACATTAATTTAGGCTCTATTGTTTTCATGTTTCTTTTCCAAACATGTAGTCACCAGTTTGTTTAAAGCAACTGGCCTTTGAACTCCTTGAGCTGCTGCTTTTGTCTGCATTTCCGGAGATGGATTCTGTACTCAGGCAATTACACGAAGAAAAGCAAAAGTTTGGTGAATTCAAAGAAAATTAGCCAAGCGTCGAACGTCATCATCCATTTGGGTACACTCTTGGAATGCCATTGATTTCTTATTTGTGATACATACACTGGAAGACATGTTTTCTGTTTGGTAAAAAGTTTTGCCACCCCACAAAAGATTTTTCCTCTTTTAGTCAGCATTTTTGGTGTTCTTCCCAAAAAACAGATTAAAGGCTATATGGATCATTATGTAATTAGTCTTTGCCCGAGGAATTGTATGTAGATTCTGAACTTTGTATACAGGAAAACCAAGTAAAAGAATATACGAACCTTTTCATCATTTTTATGCTTTATCTTTTTTCACTTTGTTTATCATACAACTGTTTTTTCTTTAGGCTGTATAACATGATGGTTACGTGTCACAAAATAACGGGTCAAATTCGGTTTTGAGTTGGAAAATAAGATTACCAATTCAAAATCAATTGTTCAAATCGAGCTTGATGATTAAGTTTTAATTGATCTGAAATTAATAAGTCAAATAAAGTATTTAATGCCCTGATCTAGTTCAGACCTTCTGTATCACATAAATAATGTCTCAAAACGATGTGATTTTATGTGCAAATAAACTCAAAATGTCATTTTACGTGCAAATAAATTTAAAACCACATCATTTTAGAAAGAAACAGGTAAATGGTATAGAAGATTTAATGCCCTAATCTAATAGTTCAAATTTTCTGTACCATTTAATGCTCCAATCCTATTTTTGCCCCATAATGATGTCATTTTAGTGCACATAGATTGAAAATATCCTTTTACTGCAAATAAATTTAAAACGAGAAACATGTTAAGTGATATAAAGGATATCAAATCCTCTGTATCACAGATACCCTCTGTATCACTTAGCCTATTCCAACCATGCTTTGGCGGCAAAAACAAGATTAAAACATATTAAGTGATACAAAGGATCTAATGTCCTGATAGAATGATTAAAACATATTAAATGATACAAAGGATCTAATGTCCTGATAGAAGGATTAGAAGAGTTCAAATCTTCTGTACCACTTGACCTGTTTTAACCCTACTTGTCCCAAAGATGTTTTATGTACAAACTGATTTAAAGCGTCATTTTAGGGCAAAAACAAGGTTGAAACAAGTAGAAAAGATTTGATGCCTTGATCTAATCCAATTTGTAATTAACAGGTGAAATTTAATTTAACCAAAATTTCAACCATGTTTGAGCCTGGGGAAGTAGTGGAAAAATTGACCAAATTTCTAGCTAGACAAATTTCTAGCTAGACTCGAACCTAAGGACCGACGGAAGGGGATGATTCAACCCAAAGCGATTCAACAAAACTTGTTTAGGCTCAGGTCCAAACCATAGGCAGCCCAGGTCCAACCGATTGCTTCCATCAAGAACATGTTAAATTCTAAAGAATCAGCTTGACATAGACTTAAATACAGAAGCCTTTAAGGCTGTTTATGAACAATGAGCAACCTGAATTAAAAAGCTCATTGCCAGTATTTCAAATTGATAAAGACTCCATAGAAATGAAACAGCAAGTATCTTAAAAATAATCTCATCATCCTTGTTGAAAATCAAAAGCTACTATTTGAAAATTGAAAGTCAAAATCGAACTAAATAGCATTTAATGTAAATAACAGACATTCCACAAAACTTGTCTCTGCAAATTTCATCTATTAATGGGCACATTCACTACGCCCCGAATCACCCTCTGTTGCCTTAAGCAGATGCTGCTGCAGCTCCCTTCTTCCTTGGTGCAGCTTCAGTACCTAATCAAAGCCAAGAATGATATCAAAACCAAAATAAACAACCGTCTCAACATAAGGGGGGAAAAAAAAGGTGCAGGATTGTAATAACTCAACCGCCGTAAGACGCACTATACTTTACCTTCTCTAAAACCACTCTTGAACCTGCGAGGAACATTGCGGAGATACCTCATCCTTCCAGTTCCTGTGGTCTTTCTCCGGATTGCCTTCACACTCCAGTTGTCTGAAAATGGAGAAAAAAAGAACCGATAAACATACTTACAAACCAATTTTAAACAATGTGAAGACTAAAACAATAAATCACACAAGCAACAACTCAAATTCACTACTTCACGGACCACCTCACATGAAAAAAGTCTTTTACACATCCATAGCCTAACTACAAGAAAAGGAAATAACTATACAAACTTGAGAAAGTCATCATTTAGCAGAAGGTACCAACAGCACAAACATCATAGTTTGTCACATCCTATGATAAAGTTGGCTTCTTGGATAACACATATTCATTCAAACATCCAAAACCTAAGACATATAAGACTACAAATTTCTGTCATGTAAGAACAATGTCAAATACGATGACAAAGTTGGCTTCTTAGATTAAAATGGTAATCATTCAAGCAATCAAAACCTAACTGATGATAAAATTCTTGAAATGGATGCACAAAAAGCACAAGACTTGAATCTAAGACAACAAGAACAGATTCTTCACATAAACTCCACAAAACAAAACAAAAAGTAAACAGGAAAAGACAAGGGTTTTACTTACATTTCCTCTTACGAGCGGCGGGATAAGCACAGGCGGCGCAACGACTCTTCTGAAGGTGGAAGCTGCGACGGCCACACCTGACGCAGAGGGTGTGGGTCTTGTTCCTCCTCTTACCAAAGCTCCCTGTTCCCTTTCCCTGTTGTTTTCATCAACATTTCAACAATCAAACCACCATTAATATAAACCAACAGACTTGTAAACAATACTATATTTCTGTCAATTAAGCGGAAGTAGCAAATTACCATTGTTGTAGCCGACGCAGAAAGGCGTTAGAGCTTTGAGGATGGATCTCTCTCTGAATTTGATACGGCGTTGAAGATGGGGTTTTTATATTAGGGTTTCTTTATAAATCCACTCTCTTAACGATATGACCATTGGGCCGTTGGGATATAGTGGGTCTGAGACGATATGGGTTTTGGATTTTTTAGTTTTGGTCCGGCCCGTCTATGGCATTTTGGCGCGAAAATTTGTAAACTTCTAACAAAAGAAGCAAAGAAAAGATTTATGGCTGTTTGGTTGGTTTTGGGGTTTATGTGAAGATGGAGAAAGAAAGTGGGAGAGTAGAGTTTAGAGGGTTTCCGTACAATCCGTACCCGATCCAGATAGATTTCATGGAGGCACTTTGTCGCTCTTTGGATCAAGGCGGCGTTTCATTGCTTGAAAGCCCCACTGGTATAATCTCAAACGTTTAGTTTAATCCTAGAATGTTAATTGTGTTTTCTAATGGGTCTGTTGTTGGAAAATTTTTGAGATTTTTAGGGTTTAGAATTTGATCTGCAAATTTTGTTTCTTTGTAACTATTATTGTGGCAATAGGGACTGGCAAAACTCTGAGTATTATATGTAGTGCTTTGCAATGGGTGTTTGATCAGAGACAAAAAGAGGGGTTGGGAAAAAGAGTTGTGTCTGATCAGAACCACAAAGGTGAAGGTCAAATAGGGTCAGATGATGAACCTGATTGGCTGAGAAACTTTGTTGTAGACAGTGATAATCTATCACCAGATAAGACTAACAAGAAGAAACTCGGGTTCAAAAAATCGGACAAACAGAAAAAGGGGTTGGTTTCTGGTGATTTCAAGAGGGGCGATTGTTGTGGCAAGAAAGAGAATGGATGTTTGCAAACCAAAACTGACGGGGTGGACTTATACGAGGAGGAATTTCTGTTGGAGGATTATGAAAGTGAAGAGGAAGGGGGCTCATCCGCTGGAAAATCCATGACCAAGAGGAAGGGTGTTGCTGGAAACTCTATTAGTTCATCAAGTGATGAAGAAGAAGAAGATGGTTCCGACGAGGAGGAAAAGGGGTTGAAAATATTCTTTTGCAGTCGGACTCATTCACAGCTCTCGCAGTTCATAAAAGAATTAAATAAGACTGCTTTTGCCAATGAAATAACTGCTGTTTGTTTGGGCTCGAGGAAGAACTTCTGCATTAATGAAGGTAGCAACCCTAAAGTGCTTTTATCAACGACTTCTGCCTGTCTCCAAGCCTAACTCCAATTCTTGGTTCTGGCATAGCAGAAGTACTGAAACTAGGGAACTCTGCACGGATTAATGAAAGGTGCTTGGAGCTTCAGAGAAGCAGGAAGGATGGACTCCCAAAGATAAAGGTACCAGAGATCCATATGTGAATCCTTCAAATGCAATCTGATACACGTACTAGTTTTGGTGGGGGTGACAATATTGTTGTATTTTCAATAACATTTTATCTGCAGGTAAGTATATTACTTAAACGTTTTAGTTATTCTCATGGTGAAGTATGATTCCAATCAACAATCCATTAAAAGTTCCTTTCTCTCACTCCCTCATTTCTCTACCTTCAGCAATTTACAAATATATTATTTAATCCGGAAGCACTTCTGCACTTTTATGATTACTTGTGTTTCTCCTTATTTGACTCCAATCTACTGCTCATTTGTCTTATGGAACTCACTGTATTATATACAGCAGTTTTCATAACAACAATTTTGCGTTTTGGTGTCCTCTATTTTCACACAGGGACTGGTGTAATATGACTGCACATCTTAGTAACAGCTTCTATCATCATGCTGCATAATTCAGTTTTTCTGAATTCCTGTTTCTGGTCCCACGTAATCATGAATCACAAAGCAAGATAGTTGTAATTCGTAATGTGTGTTCATATGATTTTGCAGTGGAAAAACTGATTGAGAATTTAATGGTTTCAACATTGTTTCCATGATAGTGTGTTTCTAATCCTCAAAAGTTTTATCCTTTTTAGATGTTTCTTCCTTATTTGCTAAGTGTTCATCTATCATTAATTATTCTACTTCCTGGTTTAAAGGTGTCTAATGACGCAGAAAAAGGTTTACTAATTGATGGTTATGTTTATTTTCAGAAGTTAGATTCAGAGGAAAACATACGTCAAACCAAGGCTACTTGTGGATGTCCAATGCTCAGGAAACATAAACTGCAGCGGCAGTTTAAATGTGAGGTATCTCAAGAAGTGGCATTGGATATTGAAGATCTTGTTCACCTAGGGAAAAGCATAGGAACTTGTCCATATTATGGCTCCCGAAGTATGATCCCAAGAGCTGATCTTCTTGTCCTCCCCTATCAATCTCTTCTATTAAAATCATCTCGAGAGTCACTTGGCCTGAAATTGAAAGACAATATTGTCATAATAGATGAGGCACACAATCTTGCTGATTCCCTCATTGGCATGTATGATGCAAAAGTTACTGCCTTGCAGGTGCATAAATTGTCATCTCTCTTTTTTTCTCTGCTTATTGTTTATGTTTTTTCTAGTTGACCAACTTGATATGTAAGCTGGTTTGCATGCATTTGAAAACTCTCCTGCTGAATAAATTCCGTTTGTGTAATCAACCATTTACACGTCTAAGTATACATTTACACATTTATATGCTAATAATTTATCCCCTTGGACTACATTAAAGCCAGAATTTTAACAAGCTAAAGCAAATTTATAAACTTCAGCTGGGAAATAATATTGATTTTCTGGTCCACGTAGCTAGACAAAGTGCATTCCCAAATAGAGAGGTATTTTGCAAGATTTTGTAATCTACTGGGGCCTGGAAATCGAAGATACATCCAAACCTTGATGGTTCTTACTCGGGCTTTCCTGCAAACTCTACGTAACGAAAATGATTCGAGTTCTGTGAATACTTGCCAAGAGGAAGAAAAATTTGCCGAAGCAAAAGCTATCTTGGATACATCCATGGCTATCAATGAGTTTCTATTTTCTCTCAATATAGACAACATAAATTTGGTCAAATTGATACATTATCTAAAGGAGAGCAATTTTGTTCATAAGGTAAATGCCTATTCACTTCTGAAGTTGGTTTATACAGGTCTCAACAGATTTAATTGTTTTTGTTCCCATTTTAAGTTTACATTATAATTTTATTCCCCAGATAAGTGGATATGGAGAAAAGATAGCCAGCTTGCAGAGAGATTTGACTCCCAATAATAGAGGAGGAAATGCTGAGGAGGACAGCATTCTTTCCAGTTTTCAGGCATTTGTCAATATGTTGATATCACTGACAAATAGTGATGGTGATGGACGTATAATAATCTCAAAGAATCAGTCAGCATACTCTGGAAAACAAGAAGGATCTATAAAGTATATTATGCTGACAGGGGAAAAGATTTTTTCCGAGGTTTATTGAGAATCCTTTTCACTTTTCAGGCATTTGTCAGAACATTTGTATGCTTCAAACAAATGTTCATTCACATTCAAAATGCACATAAGTAGACTCTATCATATAGCTACTCTGTTATAAGTGTGCCTATATTCAGTCAGTGCCCCTGGATGATGATATCCCAAATAGTGAATTTCATTCAACTTTTGCAGATTGTTAGTGAAGCTCATGCGGTTATACTGGCCGGGGGAACCCTGCAACCCATAGAAGAAATAAGGGAGCGACTCTTTCCTAAGATATCACATGATAAGCTTCATTTCTTCTCGTGTGGCCATATTGTGCCTTCCGAGAGTATTTTGCCAATTGCAGTTCCTTGTGGTCCTTCGGGTCGATCTTTTGATTTTAGCTACAGTTCCAGGAGCTCATCTATTGTGGTAAGCTTATAGCAGCCTTGAACCATTATCCTGTCAAGAAAATAACTAGTTTGATTTTTAATGTGTGAACATGCAAAGTCATTTTTCAATAACCTTTCACATTTTCTTTTCTTCTCATTTGTGGTTGTACGAGGTGTGACATCATGAGGCATGTTATGACACTAGTTGTTTGCTTGTCATAAACAGAAGTGACTAGTTTATTTCTATATTGCTTAATGTGTTTCTTGTCCTGGATTATTTAATCTTCTATTCTCAATGGATTAAATGTTTCAAGTTCAATGGGAACCTCAAGACTATAGTTACTGTGATACTCTCAGAGTACTTTTCTAGAAAGCAGGCTGATTGCAAATTCTTCTTGGTGTTGAGTTTCAGATAGAGGAGCTAGGGCTCTTACTATGCAATTTGGCCACAGTTGTTCCAGAAGGTATTGTTGTATTCTTCTCCTCCTTTGAGTATGAAACACAGGTGTATAATTTGTGGAAGACTTCAGGCATTCTTGAAAGGATTATGAAAAAAAAGCTCATCTTTAGAGAACCTAGAAGAGCCAATGATACTGAGCTTATTCTGAAGGAATACAAGGAAACAATAGATGGATTGTCATTATCAGGAGAAGATGGAGCTCAACACAGAGGTGCGGTACTCCTAGCCGTAGTTGGTGGAAAGATCTCAGAAGGCATCAACTTTAGTGATGGAATGGGTCGATGCATAGTTATGGTTGGAATGCCTTATCCAAATCCGTTCGACATTGAGCTGATGGAGAGGGTGAAGTACATTGACAGTTTGGGGCAGTCAAATTTGACAACAAACAACCAGATATCAGCTACAGATGAGTACTACAATGGAGATACTCAGTCTCCATTCAGCATACTAAGAAACTGCAGGCGCAGAGGAAAAGAGTACTATGAAAATCTCTGCATGAAAGCCATAAACCAGTCAATAGGTGAGTCCCAATTGCTACACTAGCGTGAAGAGACAATTTGGATATTTTACCACTAGCATTTCTTCATTAGGATAATCCAGGTTAAGCAACTCCAAAGTCAACTGTAAAAACACATAACGTATCTTAAGATTGTAGCTTAAAACTACGCAAATTGGAACACTTGTCAGAGACTAACAATCAGTAGCTCCATGCCATTTCACATTTCGTCATTCGATATATAAAGCCTTAGGCTGTCTTCTCCAATTTGCCCTGCTTTGGATTCTGCTAAATGTTTTCTTTTCCAATTGCAGGTAGAGCCATAAGGCACATAAATGACTACGCAGCAATTCTGTTGGTTGACAAGCGTTATGCATTTGATTCCTCCCAAAGGAGCCTTTCACACCCAACGAACAAGCTTCCTCAGTGGATAAAAGATAGCTTTGTTTCTGCAAGTGATTCGTATGGTCAAGTCCATAGGCTGTTGCATCAATTCTTCAAATTCAACCAAAAGAAACATTGTCTTTAGCTATTGGCAATTGCCGTTCTGAGGTTTGTGATAGGAGAAATTATACCCTTGTAAATGCAATTGCTCAGTGTTTTTGTCTGAGCAGAACTGAATGTGGTAGCTAAGCAACTCTCAAAAGGTCTCAGGCATTGGCAACTAGAGGAGGCATATCATCAAGGTCTTAAATTGTGAACTACGGATTATACTGCAGTTATGGGCAATCGCAACGATTGTGAACAATGCGAGGCGCAATTGCAGAAAATCGCAAATGGTTGTGGATTGCAATCTAAGGCTATGGCTGTCAGTAAAATCTGTCATGTTATGACCAGATGAGCAGTGCAAAACATGGAAGCCGATTATGTGGCAAACAAAGTTTCATGTTTTGTTGTTGCTTCTTAGAACATATCTGAACTATATATTTAACTCTTACTGTTTAACTTTACAGAACATATCTCAACTCTAAAAGAAGGAAAAGAAGTAGAAGAAATAACCTAGTGGCTTTAAGGTATTGGATTGATTGTTTATCACCTTCCAAGGATGCTGTATCAGCACATATGTTGCAGCTAGCTGTTAATGTTTCCAGCTAACATGTTTATGCAGTAAAATCGTCTTTAGAATGGTGTCTGATGCAAGTAAAGTGATCAAACAGTTTTGTCTATGGGTTCATAATAACTAGGTCATATTATTTCGAATATCTAATATTACGAATAATTATTAAAAATATTTTAACTTTATTTGTAATATTTGATATCATTATTTATAATAAATGTCTTAAATTTTATAAGGCACCTTTAAAAATTGTAATAATTTATTTCACCAATATTGAATTTTATTATTAATAATATCACAACAAAATAAAGGTTGGAATATATTTAATAAATTATTCAAATATTGAACTATTTAAAAACAATTCATTACCCCATAAGCATTTCTTCTTTGTTTTCACACCAACCTGCCAACTTTAGCTTTGCATCTTAATCAATGCAACTGCACTTTAGACAGCAAACAGTCAAAAAAAGAAACAAAATCAAAAGGAAAAAGCATCCGTGAAGATTCTATTGCTAAGCTCTTACTCTTTTTGCTTTTTCCTTCAAGTTCTTTCATTTCAAATTGCATGTCTTTACTTGGTAGTAAAACCTTAAAGGCACAATTTGGATCTATATTCACACAGACATGGTTCTTTTGAGCTCACAATCGTATTTTCCTCAGCTTCAAAACTTGCCCTTTTGATCTATTATCACACAGTAACCTTCAACAACTTGAGAAAGAGAGGGTACAAAAAGAACTTGCCTTTGTCTTTGAGGTACCTTAGGAAGCTTCTTCAACTGTCTGCTTCTTTCTTGTATCAGAAACGGCATTTGGGGTTGCTGTCTGTTCAAGCAGCTGGAGATTAGGAAACCCTTTTGAGTGATGGTTAAGGAACGAATGCAACTAAGAGAATCCATTAAAAGGACCAAGAACATGTTCCATGCAACTCGTCAGAGACTCAGGTCCCTTTTCTTTGCTGAATATGGAAAGTTTTTCAAGTCTATTACCTGCAATCTGTTCTCATGTGGACGCGTTAACGTGAAAAACAAACTAGCAGATCGATACTATACTGATTTTTGTAACGAATTGGAGTGTGATCTAGAAAAGGCACTGAAGAGAAAGAACACGACTTTCATGGTGTCACAGGAGACAAAACCAGAACAAAGTGATTCTGATGGAGGCTCCATAAAATTTGCAAGTACTCAATTGAAGGAAAAAGAAGAAGCAGAGGAAGAAAAGGAAAAGAAGTGTCCCCCTGTCAAAAAACCAGAAGAGGAATGTCCAAACAACATCAAGGAAGGAGGTTATCCATTAGCAGACAAAATGAAGGAATTGGAAAAGATGAATTTATGCGATGTTGAAGATGCTTTGGATGTAGAAGAAGCAGTTCACTATTATTCTCGTCTTAATAGCCCAGTGTACCTTGGCATTGTTGACAAGTTTTTAACAGACATGTACACAGAGTTCTCTTCTCCACAGGCCACTGTCAGCTTCAACGATTCAAAATGAGATTTCTGGGTCGACTAAGCCGCAAAACCTTCATGTTTGTGAGCTCTTTTTCTTGTTCATATGTGATTTCTTTTGTCCCTTTTAGGTTTTCCTCCTGGAAGTCATCTGGAAATGCTTTTTGATATTCAGCTTTGACAATTTCCTTTTCTTTTTTTTTTTTTCCCTTTTGATTTGGATTGCTATTCTTGAGCCCTGTTGTTCTTGAGCTTCAATATGAGTTGAAAAACC
>JANTNU010000005.1:2890377-2904109 GCA_024752395.1 Erythroxylum havanense | reverse complement strand
ATATTTTTAATATTATATATAATTAAATATAATTATTGTATAATTATTACGTCACACCGGTTCGACCGGTGGTTGAATCGGTCAAACCGGTGACCAATAAGGCCACCGATTCAATGACCGGTCTGGATTTTAGAACATTGCATGCAAGTTACAGACCGAAAAACAACCCCACCCCCAAAGCTCTGCGCAAACGGCTGTACAGAAATCAATATTATGCACAAACCTCCTACCCATTTTCCGGTACTATCCCGAAGTATCCCTCCTCCTGAAATTCTTATTTAATAACTTTTAATTAAACTTTAATTTTTTAACAAGTAATAACAATCTTCTGCGATCATATTTAACTTCTACTCTGATTTTTTAAACATTTTGACCGATTAATGCTTTGATGAAGTGCAATTGAAGAGTAAATAAAGAGAATCCCATTAATGAATCATATTATACGGCAATGCACATCACTTTACAAAACAGGTAAAGAACACAGGAGAGAATCCATAACTTGGCCATAAAAAAAACTGCTGCATCACTTTCTTTGAATTTCTGCAAGTCCTTCACGAAAAGCACGAAATTCGACAATCAAACCCACCAACGGGCCGGTGATCGCACAACCAATTACGGAATAATAAATATAATGACTTAGATATGCATTTTTGATCAGTATCCAGATGATGATACCAGAACATTATAGTCCTTTAATTGCTTCTGAAAATGTGCTAAACGATTTTGTAATTGCAGTATACCAGCTGCCTTCAGAGAAAGAATGGCATTCAGTTTGTTTATATAACCATCCAGCTGATTCCCTGGTTGGTCTGCTTCAACTAACAAGTTCATCTCCTACAAATCCAAAAAGAAATTGGGGTCAGAATAGTTAATCAATGTGGCGTAAAGCAACACAAAGTGAGGGTTTCGATGAGAACGACAAAGCTTATGTTTAAGGCACAAGAATAACAATCAACAAACAATTTTGCTCAATCACATACCTCTCTGACAATTTTCATTGTCTCCTCTACTTGTTTTCTGTGAGCATTTACAAGATCCTCCTCTTCCTGACAAAATCGTAGCAGTAAAATGAATTGTCGAGTTCAGCTGTCTAAATACCAAAATTAGTCGCATAGTTATCCCTCGTCTTATTTACCTGTAGCAGCGCATTCAAATCATCATCTGAATTTGCGGAATTAATATCAGATTTTGATCGACCCTTCCATTTTGGCTGACCGTTGGGTTTACGCAAGTTGTCCTCTAAAGGAGGTTGACCATATGGTTCTAGCTTCCCATTTTCCTTCCATGTTGGTTTCTCTGATCCGGAGGAGTCTTCTGATGCAACAAATTCATCTCTTTCATCTGGATCACCCCATGCATCAGTTCCATCATCTTCTAAAGTAGAAGCAGCAGGTAAAACTGAGGATAAGGGCAAAGTAGTTGATTCCTTTAGGTTTATTGTTGAAGATAATATATCCTTCTTAGAAGTGCTCCCTTTCGAGAGGCTCTTAACTCTGGAATCATTGCACAAAGGAGTGGTCAGACACGGAAGGATCAATGAAGAAAATCTGATCCCAGACACAGTAACCCAAATAGCTTGAATTTACCTGTCAGCATATCTTAAGGTGTTCAGTGTATGTTCACAAGATCCCGAGCCAGGTGAGATGCATGATATCATAACCGTGCGTGAATTGCCAACAAAAGAATCTCTCAAAACTTCAGTTAGTTTACTTCCTCTGAATGGAATGTGACTCTTGTCATTGTCAAGAGCTCTTATACACTCCTTTAGTGCAAGCAAACTCTTGTTGATCTCTGCACCTTCCAGTCTGCAATGTACACAAGCAATCAAATGAATTAATCCATCAGATACTAAATAAAGTACATTCAACCCGAAATACTAGATACGGAAACATAATTACTAGAGCTTAACTACTAGCAATAGCTTCGATTTATTAATGCAGCCAAAAATATTAAGCAGCTTGCCTCTCAATATGCAGGGGTAGATACTGAGGAAATATGGATATCTAAAACACTTAAAGGGGCATCAAAATGAAAAATATGGGCCAACATTAGATTGATAAAATGAAAATTTGCTTCTTAATAAGTCTCCGTTGAAGATAATTAACCTAAACACTACCTACACTTCACTCAAGTAACTTGCCAAAAGCATCAGCTTATACAGCTTAAGATAATGGACAAAGAAAAAGTGGAGAATTATATACCTTGTTTGTTTATCATTATCCGTAGTATCTGCACCGCGCTCACTTCCAGCAAGATCTATGAAGGAAAGCTTGCCAATAAGACGTGGTGGCTTTGTGTCACTGCCATCAACTGACCTCTTGATGGCAAGCTGAAGTATAGCATGTGAACGGGAGGATTCCTCATTTGCTCCCGTTGTGCCAGTACTTCTTGTGGCATTTCCTTTCTCGATCAGGTCCTTAATCATCTCTATATCTGATACCCTATATTCTTGCAAACCCACTATACAAACTTGCTGTTTACCATCCTCTCTCATGCAAAGTTTTCTGCAGTACAAGAAATTAACATTCAGTAAATTAAAGTGCAATATAGCTATGAAAAATAAAACTATGCTGACTTACTTCCGATCACTGAGAAGATCGAAAAGTTTTCCTCCATAGATTTCAAAGAAGCTTACGAATAGCTGAAATCCTTGATTCCTATAAGTATGGTGCATCAACCTCAATATGTCTCGAGATGCTTTGATAGGTAATGGCTTCATAGTATACGTTTTTCCACTTCCTAAATGAAAAAATATAGCAGCTGGTTATCCAGAAATAACAGCATAACTGCAAGACATTAAAATTCACACTTGGATATCAGACATTTGTATATGCAGGCAGCAAATAAAAACAGTACCACAAAGCAAGGTCCTGATTAATGCACAGAAAATAGAACTCCAGAACCATTCAAAGCACATAAGTGACATAACAAGAAAACGAGAGTTAGTAGTAACAAGCTATTGATCAGAAGAATATATCCATGGTGCAAAATCTGAGAAAAAAGCACATGAATTATCAAGATAGAAAAACATGGAAGGAAGAAATTCAGGCTTACGACATCATCTAAGAATATATTGTCCACAACTCATTGCTTTAAGAAATCAAGAAAAAGTTGCAGAATGAAAATAATTATCCAATCAAACCAATTCAAAAGATAAAGAGTATTCAAAGACGTATTGAAGATTCTGGGGAAAGTAGTGTACCAGTTTGACCATATGCAAAGCAAGTTGCTTTGGTACGCTGGAAAATAATTGGAACTATGGGCTCCACCGTCTCCCGATACACCTAAAAGATCCAAAGAATCAACCATATGATAAATAAAACAGAAATTTAAGATCTTAACTTCCAGAGTAAATCATAATGATATATACTCACTTCATCGTTGGAGACCTCCTCATTTAGAACTGCGTCAAAGACAAATTCATGCTTCTCAACATATTCCGTTAAGTCAACCTACATACCAATAGCCACCATTTTTCTTAGAAATTCTATTCCCTGGATAGATCTACCAAATCTCAATAAACAGCGCAAAACTAACAAACAGGGTAAACAGGACATGATCATATGCTAAGCAAGATGGATAAATGAAGATGATTGAACAAAAATGCTGAAAACAGCAATTGAGCAGAAACAATACAGCAGAAGATATTAGGGAGCAAAACCTCCATTTTCAAGATTTATTGTAAAATTGAGCTAAAGAGGTAAAAAAAATTCACCAGTAAAATTTACCTTTAGTTTAGTTTCATGAACTGTCAGAGAATTGGAAAGTGTCTCTACTATATCCTCCTCATTTTTTGCGAGCTCTTTCTTATTCATCGGCCGCTTGCGTACCTTGAATAAACTAACTATTAGCAAGCAACAAGATAACTTATAATGCATAACTACAAGGGGCTGAGCCTCTTTTCAGATTACCTACACACGATGCTTGGTGACTGTATCAAATTTTCATAAGCTGTTAATGCTGATGCCTCGTATGTAATGCATTACGCTTAAAATGGAGAAAGAATTAAACAGCTAATGCAAACTTTAAGAGGTAAAATTAAACATACCACAACTTTAATCTTTGCCACAGAACTGGCCTTTTCCTTGTCTGCAGCAAAGTTTTTGATAAGGCTGCTGTCAGGTAAACCAGGAGCCCTTCCAACTTGTTTGTTGATAGAAATGTATGGATCTGAGTCATCGAAGCTTCTACCTCGTACATGATTAAATATAGAACTCTCATACATCCTAGGATTTGGCAACTATCCACAAAATTCAGAAAGATTTTAGCATAGAGGCAGATACCATAGCCATAGCTAATCAAATCTAAACGAATTCTCAACCAACTAAACACTAAATCTCAAAATGAGAGGACTGTGCTATCAACCCTGAAGCCTTTAATATATGAATTGATAGAATTGAGCTAGAATATGCAAACACATTATCAACTTATTGCACGCATCAAAATAATAAAGCACACAAGCACCAACAAACACCCACCTCGGGAAGCAACTCCGTGTCGAAAGAATGCAAGTCCAGGAGCCCAGGACTGAACTCACCAGGAGAGTCCTCCCCATTCCTCAAGTGGCTCGACTGACGGGAACCAACTGGTGGTGTATTCGCCTCTACAAGAAAATCACTGCCCCCATTAAAACTCCACTGCGCATTGCGGTACGTTCTCATTCCCTGCGCTCCTCCTCCTCCTCCTCCTCCACCACCGCCATAGAAATTATAGTCCTGCACAGTTGATATACCTCATCAGATCTACAACAGTCTCGTAGCCAACTCTCTTCGCTATGTATAATCACCGGAAAAATAAAACAAAAAAAGAAAAAGCAGATAAACGTTACTGAAAATCTAAGATCTGCGAGGTGCATTCCAGTAATCATAATTAAATTAAAAACACAGTTGATCAGAAAACAAACTGTTGCAGCCAAACAGCAAAAGGAAGAAAGATCCGGAGCACCTGAAGAGGAGGAATAGAAGACGAAGAAGTAGTAGTTGAAGGGTGGAGATGCTGAAGACCAGTAGATTGAAGCCATCTTCCACCTTCAAGAAAGTTATCGGAGTACTGTCTCTGATGGTGCGTCGCCGTAGATCTCTGCCCCTGCCTTCCCATTCCGTTCATACTCCAACCTCTCCTCTCTCTCTCTCTCCAAAATCAAGCTCCGATCAGCAATTACGAGTGTAATTCGTCTCTGAAACTTGCAAATGCATTGATCGAAACCTCTCTCTCTCTCTCTCTATATATATATCTCTCTCTAAATTCAAATTAAACCTTAAGAAGTCTTCGATTACGTAGACGAGAGCTTCAATTATAGAGTGAGATAATTAAATTTTAATTACACGAAATTAATTATGGAGACGCGCTTCGGCTTTCGCAGCTAACTTTAATTTTCTCTTCTTTTTTGTATTTTAACTTTAAATTTTTTTCAAAAATATTTTGAATTTTTCTGCACACTCGAAGAGGGGGAACAAACACCGAAACGAGTCTAACACGTGCTACGCACGTTCTTCGATAGGGATACTCCCACCTAACGTGTGACGACGTCGTTAACGTTCCGGTTGCTGTGGAGGGGTATTTTTGGAACTTGGCAATACGTATCCGCTCCTACATGGCTGGGGGCCCACGCACAGAACATTACTCAATTTATCACAGATGCTGACACGTGTCGGTATCATGTTGATACTGGATCGTATGGTTGACATGAAAAGTCGTCATTTTCTTTCGTTCGTCGTTCGAGGGAAGTCATTTGCGCGTATGCTGGTTGGTTACTGAGTAAATTATTTTATATGAATTATATAATAATAAGTATATATTAAATAAACAATAAAATGTAAATATACAAATAAGTCCATAACGTGTAAATTAATTATTTAATTTAAATTAGAAATAAAATTATATAATTGAAATAAAATGGTTATGTTTTAAAATTTTAAATTAAATGAACGTTACATGCAACTAAATTATATACTTTTATTTAATAATTTAATTTAAATAATTATTTAGAAATGAAAATTTTTAAAAATTTTAAATTTGAATTTTCAAAATTAAGGATGACAAAGACCGATTCCGCTAATTTTTTAAATAATTTTTTAAAATTAAAAATGTAAAAAATACTCAAGTTTAGACCTACCTTAGACTCAATTTTTTTAAACAAAATAATATTATTTTACTTTAAAATAATTGGATCTCCAGCAGGTTTGGGCCTCACTTATGGGTCTGTCCATTAAAACACTTAATCTAGATTAATGGATCATTTCATTACTTGAAAATTCTTAAAAGAATATGTTTTAAGAAATTATTAAAAATTTATGTTCTACACTATGCTTATATGTAAATTTTGTATAATTAAATTTAATTATTGGCTTGTTAACTAATTTTTAAAAAATCTCTTGTCTTTAGCATTATTGAATTTTTATAAATTATAATTTAAAATTTCTTTTTATAATTTTTTAAAAATAATGATAAAACATATCAAATACTACTAATGTAATACAATTCTTAAATTTAAATAAAATTAATTAAAATTAAATGTACGTTATTTTTAATATACACCTGGTGAAAATCTTTGCAGGGTGTGTCCCTATTATTTTTACTAATTGATTAAAAAATCTCATATAAAAAAATAATTATTACGAATGATAGAAAAGAATTGAAACAAGCTCATTAATAGTTATAGTAACTACAACTTAAAATAGTTATAATAAATTATTAATTTAATTTAATTTTAATTAATTCAAATTAAATATAAAATTAAAATAAATCATTGTATTAATAATATTTTATTAATATACATATATGCTAATATATAATTTTGTGTCCCAACTACGCCAGCATAAAACCAATTTGAACCTTATTAAATTAATTATTTGATTTTATGAATATTAAATTTTATTTAAAACCTGGAATTAAAAATAAATAAATTTGACTCGAATACGAATACCAATTAACTTAAGCTAAACTTGTAAATTTTGTGCTAAATATATGTTTATGTGAAATTTGTAATGGGCTAAAGACTCACACAAGAAAGAAAGTTAGACCATGCATAAACTTAAGTGAGGTTCTATGCTAAAATCAATTAATTATAGGTGGAGTAGTTTACTAGACTTATATTTTAATATTTTGTCTATTCTTTTTTTAATATAGGACACTCATATGTGAATATTCTCAACACTTCTCCTCAAGTGCAACTGAAATTGGACATCTAGTTGTTATTTAAAATAAATACAGTGATAATCGAACCGAGTCGTTGGGATTAAATATCCAGACAAACAATCAAAAAATTAATAATTTTGATCAAACTTATTATAATGCCATGTGAAATTTGCAATAAACCTACGGGTACACACGAGAAAAAAAGTTAAATCACACGTAAACCCAAATGAAATTTCATTCAAAAATTAATTGAATCTTTTTCCTCTTCTTTTTTAAACACGGGACAGTCACATGGGCTATTCTCAACAATTTCGGTGTTATTTAAAAAAATTAAATATTAAAAATTATAAACATTTTTTATAATTTTATAAATTAAGAGTTTTCCGCCGACTTTTGTTTGTCTTGAAATGAGGATGGAATCAATTTTCTTCGCATGATGTAGGCAAAGTTCGGATGCAAACAGACGTGTCGATAGAAAGCAGACAAGGAAAAGTATTGTAACGGAAGTTTCTATACAATTCCCGTTTACCACCGACTAATGCCACCTGCAAGCTCCCAACGAACATTCTGGAACGCAATTCCCTGTGTCTCTCACTGTTATATTAAGGTTCTGAGATAGGCAAGACCTAGAGCCGAGCGATTTTCACAACACGATTTGGTGCCTGACGGTTTCTGGGCATTGAATTCTTCTGTCGGGCAATTCTGCAAACACTTGGCGATGGCTGAGGACGGAGCTGTGACAGTCTACAACAGTAGCGCGATTACCGATACTAAGAAGAACCCATTTTCGATCAAGGTCGGGCTAGCTCAAATGCTCCGCGGCGGGGCGATTTTCGAAGTAACGACGGTGCAAGAAGCGAAATTGGTGGAGGAAGCCGGTGCGTGTGCTGTCACGGTGTCGGAGCCACCGGGTCGTGGAATCCGAAGAATGCCTGACCCGTCTCTTATCAAGGAGATAAAGCGTGCCGTTTCGATCCCTGTGATGGCACGATCTCGAGTTGGGCATTTTGTGGAGGCTCAGATATTGGAAGCTATTCAGGTGGATTACATAGATGAAAGCGAGGTCCTTGCTATAGCGGACGAGGATAATTTCATCAACAAGCACAATTTCGGGAGCCCATTTGTGTGTGGGTGTCGAAATTTGGGCGAAGCATTGAGGAGAGTGAGAGAAGGGGCTGCGATTATAAGGATTCAAGGGGAGGTATTGGGGGATGGAAATGTTGTGGAGACGGTGAAGAATGTGAGGAATGTGATGAAAGAGATAAGGGTTTTGAGTAACATGGATGAAGATGAGGTGTTCTCATTTGCCAAAAAAATTGCTGCTCCTTATGATATTGTGGCACAGACTAAGCAAATGGGGAGGCTTCCCGTGGTGCAGTTTGCTGCCGGAGGCATAGCAACTCCGGCGGATGCTGCAATGATGATGCAGTTGGGGTGTGATGGGATATTTGTGGGGAATGAGGTTTTTGATTGCGGAGTTCCGTACAAGAGAGTGAGGGGCATAGTGCAGGCCGTTAGGCATTACAATGATCCTCAGGTACTGGTGGAGAGTCGTTGTGTGGTGGAGGAAGCTATGAGGGAGCTTAACCTGAGGGAGGAAAGGATCGAACAGTTCGGTCGCAGCGGTGGAGACGAATAATCTGGAAGGAAAGTGAGCATTTTGTGCTTCTGCTTCTCTAGGCTTCCTATAGAGGTTATGATAATGGTTGATTTCTCATATCGTTGCCTTCATTTTGGCATGATAGTTGGTCTCTCTGGCTGATGTATCTTATCCAATCACAATACACATGACTTAGAATAAATTGCTTTCTCTTGTCATTTATGTTCTCATCACTTACCATGATTGTTGTCTTGTTGAATTACAAGAGAATTCGGCTATTTTACTTGTCGATGTTGCACATTATAGATTCTCTTGTTATGCTAGTAAGAGAAGATCTTTTCTGTGATCAAATTCATCTTGGTTATGGATAATGATGCAAAGTGAAAACATTTATTTACTTTCTACTGAGGCTGAAGTATCTCGAGTTCAAGAGTACATATATTTTGAGACTTATTTGGGTCCCGAAAGAATCATAGATAAGCTCTCTAGCCTAGAAATGGAAATGTAAGGAAGCTCCAAGTTGCTGGATCACTCAGTTTCTTCAGGGCTTGGAGATTAGAGAGGCAAATGAAATTTGCTGTAGAGAGTTGGCACACAGGATATGATTCTTTAGCTCCCTTCAGATTTTCTATGAAGTTTACATGAGTGCACCCATTGTTGATGATCATTTAACTAGAAGATCATTTTCTCCTAGATTATGTTCTCAGTTTGAATGCTTCCATTGTTGAATAAACATCGCAATGCAATCTCGTAGGCTGAAAAAACGGCCCCATTTACCACAAAAGCCCTTGCGACAGCAGTTCCAAGTCCTCGGAACAGTACACTGTACCCCTCCTTTTGAACACTTTTGCAAAAGCAATCCAGGATGCCATTATAATTCTGTGGGGAGGATGATGTTTGAGCTTGCAGTCGTGTTTTAATGACGTCTAACGGATAACAGCAGACCCAGCTAGCAACTCCTGCTAGCCCACCTGCAATCAGCATAGTATTTACGCTTTCTTGGCCATTCTTTCTGCAGCCAGGGTGAAGCTTCTCTCTCATGTACTCGTACGTCCAGAAATAGACGCCATGGGAAGGTGCATCTCTTAATACGGTGATGGTAAAGCCTCTGTACATTCCTCTCAGACCTTCTGTTCTTACAATGCTCTTCACGACACTTATCGGACCTTTATGACTACCTTCCTGACGGACTTTTTCTTGGCTTGTGCTCTGCAATTGGAGGCGGATCTTTACCAATTCCACTGGAGAAAGCAACATGCTCTGCAGAGCCCCTGTACCAATTCCTCCTAGAGCAACACCGTTGTAGGAAGGAGGATCGTTGAGGGAAGTAGACGAATCAAATGCTCGAGAAAGGATCGCATAAATTTGGAAAACCATGGCATTCTGCAATGAATATGACTAGTGTAAAGCATGGATAAAGTTGGCATACAAAGTGCTGTGGGCAGTATTGCAAACCCAGGAACCATTCAGATGATAAACAATGATACTTGTAAAGAAAATGGATTAAAGTCTAGTTATGATGCTAAATTGCATTTGATTCATTCGTTAAATGGGCATCTGCCCTAAAAAGTCTCGTCTTCTTTCGTTAACAGGCTCTGCGGTAAGCTGTTTGCATCATATCAGATCAGTGAATCATCAAAATACAGGGAAAGTGACATCTTTGGAATCTGAGGTCGTCACTTTCCATTGCGAAAAAGTAAAAGATCATCACGACAAAGCAATCTATATTATAATCCCTGGGACCTTCAAGTTCGGATCTTTTCATTGACACATACACACACATAGAGCATCAACTCCATCACCCGCATTAAAAAAAAATCAGAATCAAGACCAAACAAGAATTACGTGGACCATAGAAGAATATTCAGATAACCATAAACATATCTAATCCTTCATCTTTTACATCAAAGAAAGGAACATACCAAACTTGTGACGAGTCCCAGAAAAAACCAATGAACTTAGCAGTCATTTTTACCTGAAAGGTGACGGAGGCAAGAGGTGCACCCATGCCTCTGTAGAGTGCACCAGGGCCTTCGGTGTAGATAACACGACGGAGTATGCTAAAAGCTGACCCTGAGTTTCTGGATTGTTGTTGCCTAATACGAAGTGTGTCAAGTGGATAACCAGAGATTATACCAGCAATACCACCACAGCCACCTGCAACAAACTCTCTGCCCCAACTATTTGCAAGAAACTCCGGCCAAAAATCCATCTTGCATCCTCTGTGTCACTCGAGGCTTCTTTTTTATTTATTATGGACTCAGGATATTCACGACAATTGAAACCAACCCAGTTCTTTTTCGCTAATCTTGAAGAAAGCTAAGATCTTGTGTGACAAAAAAGCTTTAAAGCACGTTTTTTGCAATTATGGAAATTCCCCTCTTGAGTTTACTTTTAAAGGGAAAATTTCAACAAGTTTTGAACAAATCAATCAAGTTTCAGGAAAAATATTTCAACTTTATCATTAATTTCTGTGTGCTTTAAACAATAGCGACAACAAATATAGTTTACCAAACACTTAAATGAATAAGAAAGAAGTGTTCATCTTTGAAATCATTGAACTCTTATCAATCCAAAAAGAAAGACAGAGGGAGAGAGAGAAAGAGAGAGAGCGAGGAAGGAAAGGAAAAAAACAAAGATATGCAAGACCTATTCACTTGTGGTCAATCTTCACTCAAAATCAAGCCATTAAACTTCCTAAGCATGCCTTAATTTTAGCAAAGAAATCAGAACACGACATGAAAGAGAGAGATACAAGTTCACAAGTCGTACAATGTTAAAGAGCAGAGAAAACAGGGGCTTGGCTGGTTTCAGAGTTTATCACAAAGGACCGGACTGGAATGAAACAAATGCCACCGGTTGCTGTTTTGTTGGGGAGTGAGCGAGGAAACTGCCAAGAGCCAACCACCGGATTTCCACGACCACTCCACCAATGGACCCGTAGACGTAACCACTTAGACCACCCAACCCCAAATGACGTATATATGAGCAGGAGCTTGTTCTAAAGCTTCAAACTTTTTGAGTGCTTCCAATTTGAAGGTGATGTGTACCAAAAAGATGGTGAATGATGATTGATGACACTTTGTTTTGGAAGGTGACGCATGTTCATGATATAACTGTAGTATTACCAAAAGTTATATACCAGTAAAGTTTATAAATTTTGATACTAATCACAATTCCAAGCTTTAATCTCTTGAATTCAAAGGTTTTAACCTTAACAAGACGTGATCATATGAATCACAACATTCATTTCCATGCAATTAAAACGAGGAAAATCTTGTTTTGGATACCAAACTTTGTATTCTTGCTCTCTATGTCAAACGGTGTGGATTAAATTTGGTTTTCCAATTACGTTCATTGACCAAACTTTCAACTACATGAGATAAGAACCGAGTCTTGAAATGTTTAATTAAACCATTCCAAATTCAAGATAGTGAAAAGCAAGTAATTAATGAGATTAATCCTATATTAAGAAAAAGTGTCGGTGATATGTCATTCGGAAACGAGCTCTTTGTAAAAATTATATGAAATCTTTATAAGTGTTATAAATTTATTTTTTTAATTTAACATTTAAGCAATTTTTCACTTTAAATGTAACTTTATAAATAATTTGATATTTTTTAATCACTTAATGGTATTAAATAACAATTATTATGAAATAAACTTTTGATTTTATAATTGAAGATAGTATGTGTTGCAGAAGCATTAAGGTGTTGTAACTTTACACGTTTTGTCTTTATCCGGCATGAGATGGTGACATAACATAGCTCCTGAGTGGCAAATTCATGTGAGTGGCCATTAAACAAACCTTGCTGCCATGAGTTTTGGCTTTTGCATGTCGCTTTCCCTAATGTACATGCTCCAATGCTTAATTAATGGGAAAAGAATTGGAATTTCACTCTCTAGTGCTTGTTAGCTTTTACTTGTTCTTTTGTTTTCTTCCTTGGGGTTTGGAGGAGTACTTGTTTACATTAGAGAGGTGTACCTTTTCATACACTTTGGACCACAAAAACCCATTAGAAAATTTGATATCATTTGCATCAACTAAGTGAGATTAGACTCAAGTCTGTTGTTTTATGCATTTAACAAACTTAAATTTGAATTCATGTTGTGGCAAACTTGAAGGGGCATAGAACAAACTTAAAGGAAAGACTATGATATGGGTTTATTATTCCAATCAATCTCTCTTGCAAGTAGTAGGGAAAACATGGTGCATTACTCCCCATCTCCAAGGATCCAAATGTCTGCAGATTCAATTTTCCAGTTTAAACCAATTAGGCCATAAGCCATCTCTTGAACATTTAGACACTGAAATAGAAGCTAGTGGTTATGCTACTTACGAAAGGACTCAAATAACCTACCATTCACCGCTATATCATTTTTACATAGTAAAATATTGAGAAGGGAGATACCAGGTATTCATCAATTCCCACTCATAACACAACAAGTGCAGTAAATAAAGGTTTTTACACGGCAAAAGAGCACAGAAGCATTCGAGTCTTATTAAGAGACATTAACACAAAGTTTAGTAAGATTTAGCATGAAACAGTGATCACATCAGATAATGATTTCATAAAAATCACAAAGCAGAAGCTGACATGGTGATAGATTTCATATCACATCGCAAGAATCAGTTGGTTCTGCACTATTTGCTGTCCTAATCCTTATTTCTTCCCACTCTTCTTGAGCCCAGAGCCTCCAAAAGCCTCCTTCTGTTGTGCCTTAGCATTGAGCTCCTTTTAAGTGCCTACACAATGCACAGATGCGATCACATTGGTTATTTGTCATTCACAAGAAGAAGGGGAAAGAGGATACACAAAGTTAAAACTCATTGTCTCACCTTTTCCTCTTCCTTCTTCTTTTGGATGTTAACCTTGTCAATCTGTAGCAAGCAAATAAAACGTAAACTTCCACCATGACGTCAAGAAAGACAACATATTATTCGGGTTAAATACTTGCAAACAGCATCATGCCAAACAAGGAAACCATCAGATT
>JANTNU010000005.1:2834499-2848175 GCA_024752395.1 Erythroxylum havanense | reverse complement strand
TGATTAAATATACTTTTATTTATGTTTTCTATGGTTTAAAATTATATGATAATTAATATATTGTTCTTTGCGTGTTGTTTAATATGTTTTAAATAATATTTATATGTATAAATAATTTTTATTACAAAATAAAATATAATTAAAATTAAAATTATTTTTTATTTTTATATTATTAAATAAATGTACGAAGCTCTTTCAAAAAAGCTCTTTTTTAAATAACAGTTAAATAATCAATTAGCTTTTTAGAAAAGTTGTTCTCAAGAAAACTCAACGATAAAAACTTTATTAATAAAAACTCTATAAACAGTAACTTAAAAAAGCTCTTTAAAATGATTATTATAATTTATATATAATTAATGCAATTTTATAAAAGTAATTATCATCACAAAAAATGCATTCTTGGTATCATTTTTCGAATTTTACGTAAATTGAACAAGTTAAGAATTATCGAGCTATTGTAAAACAAAGATGTGCAAATCATTATTCATTTAGGCCATTCTCTTCTTCTTCTTGTCATTTTAGTAACTTAGTAGACTATAAAGACAAATGGGGTCGTAGAAAATCTCGAAAAGAAAGATGTTTGTGAGATCTATTGTCTCCAAGCGGTCGGTATCAACGTTGCCTCTCCTCTTTCAGAGAATTAAACAAACAGGTGGAGTGCAGTATCCTCTGCTCCATTGTTCATACAGTCGTACGTTAAAGTTCAAATCTTTATATATATATATATATATATATGGGTTAGTAAAGATGTGGTTTTTGGGTTGTTTGCAGATGGTGAAATAGTACAAATGTTCAAGTCTCCTAGTCCAAGTGGTGTAATTGGGAACTTCCCAGTAAAGCGTCCAACTTTGAGGAGGGACCCTTCAGTTAGGAAGTTGGATGAGAGATTCATCAGGATATTGAAGATATTCAAGTGGGGTCCCGACGCAGAAAAAGCTTTGGAAGTGCTTATGATGAGAGTGGATCGCCGGTTGGTTCGTGAGGTCTTGAAGATAGATGTTGAGATTAATGTGAAAATTCAGTTCTTTAAGTGGGCTGGGAAGAGGAGAAACTTTGTGCATGACTCAACTACATACATGACTTTTATCCGTTGTTTGGAAGAAGATGGTCTGGTTGGTGAAATGTGGAAGGCAATTCAAGAAATGATCAGGAGCACGTGTGTTATCAGTCCAGTTGAGTTATCTGAACTTGTGAAAATATTGTGCAAGGCTAAGATGGTGAATAAGGCATTATCTGTGTTTTATCAAATAAAAGGCCGCAAGTGCAAACCAACAACAAGTACTTATAATACTATGATCGTAATGTTGATCCAAGATGGTCATTATGATCAGATTCATGAGCTTTACAAGGAGATGTGTACTGAGGGAGATTGTTTCCCTGATACAATGACATACAATGCACTCATTTCTGCATTTGGGAAATCAGGTCGTGACTACGTTGCATTAAGGTTGTTCGACGAGATGAAGGACAATGGTCTTCATCCCACTGCGAAGATATATACAACTTTGTTGGGAATCTACTTCAAGTTAAGTAAGGTTGAGGAAGCTTTGAGTTTGGCTGAGGAGATGAAACGGAAGGGTTGTGCTCCTACTGTTTTCACTTACACAGAGCTGATTAAGGGGCTTGGGAAAGCGGGTAAGGTTGAAGATGCTTACAGTGTGTTCTTGAATATGATAAAAGATGGGTGCAAGCCTGATGTTGTGCTGATAAACAATTTGGTAAACGTTTTGGGGAAGGCAGGTCGTTTGGACAATGCTCTTGAGCTGTTTGACAAAATGGAATCTTGGCATTGCAGAGCAAACGTAGTAACTTATAACACTATAATCAAGGCCCTATTTGATTCCAAAGCTCCAGCTTCTGAGGCTGCCTCTTGGTTTGAGAAAATGAAAGCTAATGGTATTGTTCCCAGCTCTTTCACTTACTCAATTCTTATTGATGGTTTTTGCAAAACAAACAGGATTGAGAAAGCTTTGCTACTTCTTGAAGAAATGGACGAAAAGGGTTTTCCTCCTTGTCCAGCTGCCTACTGCAGTCTTATCAACAGTCTGGGAAAGGCACGAAGATATGAAGCTGCAAATGAGTTATTTATGGAGTTGAAAGAGAACTGTGGACGTTCAAGTGCCCGTGTATATGCTGTGATGATTAAACATTTTGGAAAATGTGGTCGCTATAGTGAGGCTATGGGCCTTTTCAATGAGATGAAGAAACTTGGATGTAGTCCTGATGTTTATGCTTACAATGCACTCATGTCAGGAATGGTAAGGGCTGGCATGCTTGATGAAGCTTATTCCTTGCTTAGGAGTATGGAAGTAAATGGTTGCAAGCCAGATATAAACTCACATAACATTATTTTAAATGGATTAGCGAGGACTGGTATCCCAAGACGAGCAGTTGAAATGTTCACAAAGATGAAAGAGTCACAAATTAAACCAGATGCAGTATCTTACAACACTATTCTTGGCTGTCTAAGTCGTGCTGGTTTGTTTGAGGAGGCTGCAAAGCTTATGAAAGAGATGAGCTCAAAAGGATTTGAGTATGATCTCATCACATATTCATCACTTCTTGAAGCAGTTGGTCAAGTTGATGTAGAACATACTCCTGCTGTTTTGTGAAAGGAACTTGTTATCTCCACGGTTGCATATTTCTCATCAGGCAACACTCAACCTTTTACCGACGACTTTGTGCGAATAAAACTTTGTCTTGGAGCAATGTTAAGTGGATCCTTCCAAACTGTTAAATCCATGCAATTTAATCTGAATTTGGTTGGAATTAGGCTGATCAAGTCTGCAATGATTACATTTTCTAATGGCTTGTAGATGAGTTGCAGTCTCCTGATCCCTGTTGGCACTCACTTCTGTGATGATTCTGCTACACCGGCATAGGTTTTTTGAAGAAACAGGGATACACCAAAAGAGCCAGCAAGTAAGCTATTGAACTGATTAAGGTCCAGTGACAAAGGGGCAGTTGATGATTCAGTTTGTGGAATCTGTGCTCTAGTCGATGTATGTGATTATGCACCCCTCGAACAGATTAAATAAGACCTTGACGATTTATACCATCCTGGCCATTCCTGTTTTCTCGTGTGAATGTTAGGGTAAAATGAGTTTGTGACTGCAGATGCATTTTTTGGGGATGAGTTACTTATTAACTGATTTGCAGTGATCCATCAGGTTGTAATAACTACCTATACTCAGTGGAGGTCCTTTCTATTGATCAGATGTGAAGGTCACTCCTCCACCTTCAGGAAGCTCGATTCTGTGAGATCCTCATGGATGTCATAACAGACTGTGATTCATAACTCCTTGGCTAACTAATATGGTAAGAATTGAGTTAGATGAACGTGCTGGTCAAGCACGAGTAAGGGGTACTCACAATGCAGCATTGGCAGGAAATATGGAGACCTGATGTTTCAGGAGGCAAATCATTTATTTGCTTTTACAACGGATTTGCCAAGTTAGAAGATGCTAAATATGCCTTCCCGATGTTCAGATGCTAGTTTAATTGTTATGACAGTATTAATCTTCATTGCTCAAACGGGGAACAAACAAACATGTGAATATCATGATTAGATTTTCATATCTTCTCCAAATGATGGTTGCTTTCTTTACAATCACTTGCCTTTTTTAAGGATCAACTTGCATTTCCAATTCTTAATGTCAGAACAGTAAGGGTCTGCAAATGATGTTTTATGGCTTGACTTGTTGAGTTTGTGATCCTTAAGTTGACTTTGTATTCGGCTTCTACCCTCCATAGATCCATGGAAATATGAAAAAGGAAGATTTGAATATCTCAAACTTCTTATGAACAGCACTTGAGCATGCAATTGGCAATTTTTTTTCTTTAAAGAAGCACAGTACTGGCTATAAAGCCTCTGTACTAATCATCTCACCAATCAGGAAGCAAGGGAGGTTCAAACATTTGACCCAAACAAAGGAGTTAACTTTTCTTCGAATCATCCCAAAATCCACCAATAATGCATTTCAATGACATTTGAAACACTTATGCCCATTGATGTTGTATAGGCAATATCCATGATACATGAGAAGAGGTATTAAAGGAACTAAGCTAACAGTACACAATGTGCAAACATATCTCCAGAAAAACTTCAGTGCACGTTACTGTTTGAAGGATAAAAGGAAGCCAAATTACAATAAAATCATTAGACGTAAATCAGATGCTACCAGTAAAAATCCAGGTGAACTTTATTCTCCTTTTACAAGAACTAGTACAACCATTGCTAGTAAATGAACTGCCTAGACAAAATGAAAATGATAGAGAAGGCTCCATAAATATACAACAACAATTAGCGGAAAACAGTTTAATGAACCTTGCACAGGAAATCAGAAAGCATTACACACTGGCATTACCAGTAGAGTTATCATTCTCTTCATCATCAACCTGATGAATTCTAGCTATCTCAGCCTGTGCTCTTTCCATAATCTGCCTCTTCTGCACCTCCAAATCTCTGTGGAAATCCATTCTCATCTTCTCCAGTTCCAACATTTGCTGCCTTTTACTGCTCTCTATTTTCTCATATATATCACTGAACTTCTGAATAGAATCTGCAAGCAATCTGAATGATGAACCCTCGTTGCGGCTTCTTTTAGACATTCTCTTCTTCGGAGGGAGACCGTCTGAATCATCTTCTTCGCGGTCAGCTGATACCGAATTCTCTGGACTATCCCTCATCTCATCCAAACCATTTGCTCGATTCAAGTATACTCTAGGGTTCATGAAAACATATTCCCCAGAGTCCAATCCACAGGAAAGTCCGCCTTGTTGTGCAGATGTGGACATTAGCATATCCATTTTCTTGAAATAAATCCATTTGCTGGAACCACCTGTCTCTGCTAGCTTCGTCTTCTCCTTCTTGTACTTCTTCTTTAACGTATCTAAACGATTCCTACATTGCGTGTCTGTCCTCTCAATCTTTGACTGCTCTGACACTTTCTCTGCAACTTGGTGCCATTCCTCAGATCGAAGACTCTTCCTCCCACGCTGCAAAAACTTATCACCCCAAGCATCAAGCAAAACAAATGTTTCATGCTCAGTCCAATCTGTAAGTGGATTTCGCCCAACAAACGACGTATTTGGCATTGACGGGGTTGAAGAAGGTAGTGCTGGCACACGAGGAGCGAATTCATAACTAGAAGCTAGACTCCTTAGTTTTCGCTTTTTTGGATGCATTTCTATATAGTTATCATCCATCCTACTGTACTTCTTTTGATTGTCATCGTCGTCATCGTCGTCGTCGCCGTCGTCGTCATCCTCTTCTTCTTCAACATCATCATCATCATCATCACCAACATTATTAGCATCAACATCATCTGCATCTTTTCTCAGAAACCGGACACCATTGTTTTGATTACTCTCTACACCTTCCTCTTCCAATTCCTCTTCATCCTCTTCTTCTTCTTCAGCTTCATCCTCATCATCAGCATACCGATTATCAACTACCCTTGAATATGAAGAACTTCTAACAGGGAGTTTTTGTCGGTTCAATGATCCATAACCTTGCTGGTGATTCAGGCCATATGGATTTTGTGGGTATCTTGCATCATCCTCAGTGTCATCCATTCTCATCAAAACTCAAGGCAGACAACTAAGATCCTCAAATGAAACACCAAGAGACCTATTCCATAAGCAGAAAACCTTTTTCACCACAGCCCCTTAGTTTGCTCTCCAAACTCCAAATTATCAGCTTTTCACCATAATTTGTTTAATTTTTCATGCTAGACCATATCAGTCTCACGAATCTTACCCAAAAAGGACTCCATATTTCGCTCTCAAATGACCAAGTATTCACTAACATATAACAACCACAAAAGGAAACACAATAAATAAAGCTATACCAAAAGTTCAAATCTTTCTATTCCAAGGAGATCAAGTTCACTTATTCAATCAAAAACCCAACTTTACAAATTTTAAAAAAACGCTCATACAATCAAAGTCAAAATTCCCTCATTTCGTTGAGCTTGATATTACCGTTTCATCTAGTTCTGCCACACGAAGCACCTGAAAAGGGGAGGAAAAAAAAAAAGGCGCCATGAGTTTGACATCATCAAAAAAGACCACAGAAGCAATTACATGAAAAGAAATCAGAGTCAGAGACTCATGAAGCCATCACTTGCCACCTCGAGGGAAAATTTCACCTCCAAGGAAGTGAAAAGATGTGAACTTTCTGTGATTAGAGACCCGAATTTGATCCTTTCTCAAAAGCCCTAAACAGAATATATCCTGAAACTATCAACAGAGGAAAATCTGGGGTGAAAATCTAGAGAGAGAAGAGAGTGAAAACGAACAATAATTGCAAATAATAAAAAATAATAATAATTTGGGGCTACATCATAGGTTCTGCTAACATACGCCATGTGCGTCTATTATGATTTTCCTTATATCAAGGCCGAACTTTCTCTAGGGCAGGTCCAACAGGTAACATCTGAATGAAGAATAATCAACTCATTCGAAAAAAATTTCAATCACGTTTTTTTTTATTACTTATGAGATATCTTTCGCGGTTTTAATTATAAAAAGACACCTTTAAATTATAAGTTAGATCAGGTCGGGTCAGCCAAAGCTATAAACTAGGTAGCTTGCAGATGGATGTTCATAAGTAGGTAAATAATTTTAAAAAAATTTTAAAATAAAATTTTTTACGATATGATCGGACTATAGGCTAGGTTGAGTGAGCTTGTGCTCGACTAGTAACCCGGTCAACCCAAAATTAATATTCCTAGTTTCAATTCGGTTTATACTTTTGTTGTTAAAATTTTAATTTTTCAATTAATTAATTAATTGTATTAATTAATAAATTAAAATAAATTATTTTAACAATTCTTAATGATAATTTTTATTTATATTTTAAATTCTTTAATTTTATTTAATGTTTAGTTAATTTGATAATGATTTAATACTTTTTTTTTTATTTTAAACATCTTACTTATTTTAATGTATTTTCTTGTTTTTTCTTACTTGTGTATAATATTAAAATATTTACGTCGATAAAAAGGTTTTGGTTTCACCGGAAGAGTCAAATTAGTAATAAAAAATTAAGAGATATTTTTTTTTTTTTTTGACATTAATTAAGAGATATTTATTAAAGCATCTCATATTTATTAAAAATGAAAATATATTAAAAGGTTAATAAATAGTAAAGCCAACTAATTAAATGACTAATTTTAATCATTTTAATAATGGTTAGACTGAAACTCAATTCTTATTAACAAATTCAACACTCTATTCATATTGAAATTTTAAATATAATATCAGAGTAGGTCCGATCTGAATTCTTAATTTCATAATTGTCTATTTAAATGTCTATTTTTACGAGCTTAGCCTGATTATCGTTGCACTTATTTCACGTGGCAATTAGATATATAGTATTAGTTGCTCGTAAGAGGAAGTATTAGAGTAACTCATATTGATTAAAAATGAAAATATTAAAAGATTAATAAATGATAAGGCGAATTAATTAAATAGTTAGTTTTAGTCATTATTTTAATGGTTGGACCTAATCCTGATTCTTGTTAGGGTCATAATCTACCCATATTAAAAATTATAATAATATCTTTTGAAACTATGCTTTGAAAGTAGAATAAGTTTATACAATTTGCTCTTCTAATTACATTAATTTTTTTTTGTTATGAAAAAGTCCATAGCCATTACCTTCTTATATTTGTCCTAAATATTTATTGAGATAATTAATAAATGAGATAAAAACAATTTAAATAGATGTGTTTTCCAAATCTTTTAAGATAAAATATTTTTTGAAGTGATTTTATAATTACTATTCATTAATAATTAAAACATATAATATATAAAATTGAAAGGGTTAGATCCTCTGTTCCAATTAATTAGTTTATACTTTGTTACATTAAATTTTATCTACACATTTATGTAGGGTCTATATAAATATACAAACCAAATTAAGTGACACATGATTAAAATACTCTAAAACGATTTATAGAATATTTTAAAAGTGATTTGTTCTTACATATCACGTAGTTATCTAACACGTGTTTATAAGATTTCATTTAAATTCATAACATAATCCTCTGTCTCAATTTAATTTTACTTTATCTTAACCATCTATTTATGTAACAAGCCTTTATCCAAATTTGGAACATAATTTTTTGTCTCTTCTATTTTATTTTAATTCTGTTTCATTTTATTTCAATCATCTATTTACGTAAGATTTACGTAAATAAATAATTAGGATTAAATAAGGTAGAGGATAGGAAGTACAAAAGATCTTTAGGGTCCAAACTCTGTACTACACAAACTCCAAGTACGTATTCGATTCACGAGCTTCTTCACATGCTAAACGCTTTCGGTGGGGCCCACAAGAACCCACCAAGTTTCTAAACCGTAGGATGATGGGAGTCTACAAGGAATCTTCACCGCTCACCGTTGGATCAGCCTTGAGCAGGAGGGAACCAACACGTGTGTGATCTTATAATATTTCACAAAACTGAGTTGGTCTTAGGATGACTCACGCAAAACGACATTAAAGAACTGCGCTTAACGGGTTTGTGGAGTGTGGACCCCACCACATCGTGAGCCCGACGCTGACACTTAGATCGTTTAAATCGACGGCCTGTGGAGTGTGGACCCTACGATTCGGAAGCTGTCGGTGAATGACTTTACGGGATTGCCCTTGTCCGTTTAATATTTATTTTACATATTTTAAGAATTAGTTTAAATATTGAACAAATTTAATAAATAAATTGTAATTTAGTTTAATTTTAAAAATAATTAACTATAAAATACAAATTTATAAATATTTTATTTAAATTAAAAATATTTATTTTAAATTCATTAAATAATCTATTTAAAATAGATAATTATATATGAATTTTAATTAAAATTTATTAATTAATCAGTTATTTTTATAAATTAACAAATTTTATAAAAATAAATAAATTTTTATTTATTTAATAAATTTTTAATTAAATTTCAAATTCGACTGTAAATAAGGAGAATACTTTTCAATCATATTTTTAGTCCTGAATAAATTTTTTAAATTTTATTTTATTGTCAATTTTTAATTTATTGTCGCGACGAAAATCGAAGACTTGTGTACATAGACTCATTTCTGGTGATAATTCGTAGTCCACTCAAGTGCCTATTGCCTTCATAAATATGGCTAAAGGTGCAACTGCATTAAGCTCTATGAATGGCAAGCACCACCATCAGAGGCTTAATCAATTCACTAGACTGCATTAAATGTATTAGGTGAAAATTTTATTTTATTTATATATTATGAATAATTGTGGATTTGTTTAGAGAAAAAGAAAGGAAAGGGGTCATGAGAGTTTTGACAATATGATTGTTCCATTGGTGGACACCTACAATGTCCAAATGTGAAGGTGTGAGTGAGTGAGTGAAGTACCCAAAGAAAGTTGTCTTGTCTTCTACCACCTCTAATTAAGGAATATACGTAGTTTTAAACAAGGTAGGGTGTCCTCTTCTTGTAAATGATAAATACGTGAGAGAGAGTCTAAAGAAGCTCTCAGATATGGGATGGTTTTGGGTTTTGATGCAAGAGAAGTGAGAGTGTATTATTAAGTATTGGAAATGGTAGTGTTGTGATAGAGAAAGTTTTGAACTTTGTCTTAAGAGTATTATTAATTCACACATCTCAACTTCAACTTCATGTTTTCTGTGGCTCTCCTTCATCTGAAGCTCTAAGAGGAGACCCAGTTGGGTTTTTGTGGTGCTGCTCCTACCCTTTTACTTGAGTTTTTGGTATTTTGCTGGGTTTGTTGTTGTTGATGCTACTATTGCATTTGATTGCATATCTTTTTGGTTAAGCTATATAAAATTTTGACCTTTTGGGTCGGTTTGGTATGATAGCTATGTTATCCTTTTAATACTTCATCCTCAACATTGCTGGGTTTGTATTTGATCTAAAGATCTAATCTTGGTATGAAACGCCCTCTTGAGGAATCTGAACAATGAAGTAATCGATTTATTCATACCCACTAAAGCTCTCAAATGGGGATTGATCAAGCTAAAGGTTTAAGAAATTTGATTTTGTGGTTTTAGTTTTTTGGTATAGCATCCATGTCTAGCTCATTTGATGGTTTCTTTGGGATTTTGATTCAGCTGCCACTTGACTTTTTTTCAGTTTTGGTTTTCAATAGGTTCAAGACGAATTATTTTCAGAAGCCATTCATGGGTTCCTCCTTTGGATGTTCAATAAAAGATAAAAGGTACTGATTCTCTGTTGACTAAGTTCATTGGTTGTTGGTCGCTTGGAGCTTAGAAATTTTGCTATTACCAATCTTTGTGATGGATTTCACTTTGGCAATACCATCTAATGACCTCTGACTAGGTAAGAAGGCTACCGTTATTGATTCTGTTCTTTGAATTACAACTCTTCTAGGATGTCAATCCTCGTATCTTGTATTCTCTGAACTAATGATTTGTAATTTTGAGGAAATTGTATGATGTTTTGTCTTCTTTCCTTTTGAAAATTTCGGTTTTGTTTTCTCTTTTAAGTGACGAGCTGAATGATTTCTTGATCTTTCCTGCCTGAACAACGGACTCCTCATTCATTAGATAGAGAAGATCATCAAGATTTTTGGATTCGTTGCCGAATTTTGTTCAATATACTGAATGCTTTGAGAAATTGTTGATGATCATCATGAGGCGAAGCGGATGATGGTTATTTCCTATGGCTGATTCTGCTTCAGACTCCGATATACAATCTGATAAATTGGGCTTAAGGAGAATAAGCAGCTCTTTGTTCCATCTCCCTGGTTTTTTCACGGGATTTAATGCTAACGGTTCATCTTATAGTGATTCACTATGGAGCCCTACAAGTCCACTTGATTTCAGTTTTTTCTCTAATCTAACGAACCCATTTAGCTTCAAGCCTGCAAAATCTCCTCCTGAAAATGTTCGGGAAAAGAAATTGGATTGCTGTAATGTAGGTCTTGGTATTATAAAGTTGCTTGCTGATGAAACCTACCCAACCAATGAAGTTCTTCATTCACCAAAGGGGAAGCATATTATATTCGGACCTCAGGTGAAGGCTAGCAATCCTGTGAGGTCGACTTCTCTTCCAAGAGATTACATGAGTTCGCTAGTATCCCAGTCCAAAACTCCCAGGCTCTCATTGTGTAAATCAGATGATGAGGTCTTGCTAGAGCCTAAACCATTTGAGACTTCTTCTGCATTTAGCTTAAATTCTCAAACTAATTTGAGCTCAAGAAAATTTTGTTCACGGAATAGAACTAATGTGATGGCGACTCCACCATTGATAATTAGTGAGAGTTCACAAATAGAAAATTCTATAGATATCAAAGCAATTTCCCTTCCAACACCCTATCATCATGCTCATATAGGTTCTCTCACTGCACGCGAGATTGAGCTTTCTGAGGATTATACATGTATAATATCTCATGGTCCAAACCCTAAAACAACTCATGTTTTTGGTGACTGTATCTTGGAATGTCACACAACCGAGTTGTCCAGTTTTGACAAGACGGTAAACGTGGAGAGCGAATTACCTCAAGAGGCTAACTTCTTCTCAGAGGGTGCAGCTCCTTATCCGTCTAATTTATGCATCTGTTATCATTGCAAGAAAAAGTTGGAGAAAAATGACGATATTAATGTTTACAGGTATAATGCCAACATTTCTTTTCTGAATTTACTACTTTATAGTGCCTGTCGAGGTTTGTTATTTATCGGCTGCTCTGATGTGGCATTTTATGTTTTGCAGAGGTGAGAAAGCATTTTGCAGTTTTGATTGCCGCTCTGAGGCAATTTTGGCTGAAGAGGGAACAGAGGAAGCATATAATGATTCTGGCTCCTGCGAGTCAAGCTATGATGAAGAACTTTTCTTTATCGGCACGCCCATCGCTACATAGGCGTTTGTGATTGAACAACAAAGCCAATGATCATCCAATTATAAAGAGCTGTTTGTATGAATCTGTTTGCAGCCAAGGATGATTCTGCAGATCCTTCTGTTTTTGTGAGCTAAGGATAGTAACAGCACTGAGTTTCTTTTTCTAGTCAGGCATAGACAAGACAATCTTAATTTTGGTTGCTATCTTCTATTCAATATTTTTGTCCATGTGAGTTCAGAAGTGGCCAAGAGCCCTCACTCACCAGTTTTCTTTCCATTATGTTACATCATGTCAAGAGTTCATCAGGTCCTAAACATTTTGAACTTAATGCCTCCAACCCTTTTTGGCATTTAGTTTCTTGATGCTAAGTTGGTGAAATAGGTATGAAAGTTTCTTGAGATGCTTGGGCTTTTGTTTGGAACATGCACCTCCTGGCAAACCTATCTTGTCAATTGCCATAGCTTGGAGGATGGTACATTTTGAACTTAATGCCTCCAACCCTTTTTGGCATTTAGTTTCTTGATGCTAAGTTGGTGAAATAGGTATGAATGTTTCTTGAGATGCTTGGGCTTTTGTTTGGAACATGCACCTCCTGGCAAACCTATCTTGTCAATTGCCATAGCTTGGAGGATGGTCTGCTAGCTTTAGTTATCTCATGTATGCTATCTTCACGTAGTCTGAAACTTTTATCTAAGGTCATTTCTTCATCCACTAATCACTGAGCATCTACAGTGTTGTTGAGTGGTCCATGAAGCAGATTCATGACCAACATTCTCAAAAGGAGCATCCACTTTATGGGCAATCTTTTCTGTTGAACCACTACGAATGGCCTAATGGAGTTGCTTGACTCTAAAGGAATTGTTGTTAACCCCACATGGACATGCAACCTAGTGGCTAAGAATTCAACCATCCAAAGTGGAGCTGGTCATAAAGAAATTTCATGTTTCAAGGCCACTAATTACATGTATCAATTGGTTAAGTCTCTTCAAGATTTTGTAGGTTTGATTTTAGGTAAAGGAATCATTCAACTCGAAGTTAAATAGATAAAATTAGTAGTTTAAAAGTTTTAAATAGTATTAGATTTGTCATAAAATTGATTAAATATTAAAAAATTTAAAATGATTGTTAAATAAAAATTGATTAATTTATTTTGGTTATAAAAATAGATTAATTTCAGCAAATAACCGATTAATTAATAAACAAATTGATGTTTAATAACAAAAATTATTAAACTAAATTAACCGAAAATTTAACTGTTTCAAATTTTTTATTATTAAACTGAAAGAATCATTTCAATTTTTAAATCACGAAAAATTATGATTTCTTTCAAGTTACGAAGATAATAATTAGTTGAAATTGGGGTTAAAGATAAAGATATGCTAAAAAATATAAAAAATTTAATTAAATTTTGGTTATCCAAAACTTGACATAAACATGATTTAACTTTAGTTAATTAAGCCCTTTCATTTTTATAATTTACTTTAATTTATAAAACAACAAAAATTTGTAAGTGACATGGCAACTTATGATAGGCTACTTGAAGATAGGAGCTAGTTTCGCCGACTTGGCAAACTCTTATTGGGGCAATCAAAAAAGTACACCATCCAAATGAGAGGATCCTTTTTCAGAAGAAAACGGAATTCGGTTAAAATTACCGTAATGCCACACGTGATATTTTCAATTAGAAATAAAATTAGACACATAAAATAATAAAGAGATAATATAATATAAATATATTATATTGTATATTTAAACTCAACTCCTAAAAAAATAATTAATTTAAGATTTAATTATAAAAATTTTAAATTTTATTCAATTTTA
>JANTNU010000005.1:2818366-2834465 GCA_024752395.1 Erythroxylum havanense | reverse complement strand
TATTCAATTTTTTTAAAATAACTAAACGTTAATTTATTCATTAGTGTAAATAATATGAAAATGTTATATTAATATTTTTGTCATATCACGTATTGTATTTATGTTACATATAAATTTTATTGTTTAATAAATTTAAAATCTTAGAATAATTATAAAGTGAAATATACGAAAGAATATATTATTATTTTAAATTTTTATTATTTTATATTTAATATTTGTTAAATAATAAAATTTATAATTATATGATAAAAATACTAATTTTATGCAATTCTTTAGTTATTTTTGTTAAAAATGAAAAGTTGATGTATTTTAATATTATGTTTAAAGTTTAGATTAATATTATAAAATTAAATTAGATAAAATTTGAAAATTTTTTATAATCAACACATAAGTTAATTCTCGAACCCGTTTTGGTCAATTGACACCATTGAGAAGCTTAGAACCGAATAATATAAGATAGAGAGCAAGAGACAGCGACCAAAGGCCAGTAGAAGAGGAAGAGGACTATGTCTCTCTTATAGAGATTGGGAAGAAACCAAAACAAAGATATGGGCTTTGCGATAGGAAGCTCTTCCTTGTTACAGTCTCAGTTTCCTTCCTTTACTACTTTGTCTCCATCGTCAGGGTCGTCTGTGTTTTTTGGTTCAAACACTTGTGTTGTTGCGGAGGGCAAGAGGAGGAAGAGAGCAAGCGTAAATGCTTGTGCAGGCAAAGAGGAACCCAAAGACATCGTTTTTACCAAGAAGAGAGCTGTTCTCTTTGTGGGTATTTCAGTTCTTCCTTTTTTGCAGCTCAGGGCTCGGGGTCTTGAAAGCTTAAACCCAAGTGAGTTCAGTTCTATTCTGTTGTTTAAGTGTCGGAAAGGATGTTTCTTTTTTTACTTGATTATTTTGAATTGGTTGTGATGAATAAAATGTTTCTCTGCATTTCTTTTGGAAATTGAGCAAAGCCAGTTTGTTTTTGCCTTTTCTAGTTCGTGTTCCATGGCCATTCATGTGTGAGTTTTTCTATTCATGTAGCTATTCAATCTGTTGTATGTTATGGGTTTATTTTACTTGAGTAATTTTGTATCTTCTCACAACATGACAGCTATAGCTTGAGCTTATAACTGGTATATGAACCTGCAGTTGGTTGTTTTTAGTAACTTGATATACTTTTCAGCAATTTGATTGGTAAAATGACTTGTTCAGATTTAGTACTATCTTGATTGATTGACTAAAGTGATATGATGCTTGATTTGTTCCATTAGTTTTTGATTGAAAAGAGAGTGCTGTTGAACTTGCAATAATGTTGCCTTAACTAGGACGAAAACATAAATTAACAGCAACGTATTATGATTTTCATCCTGATCAAATGTCTAAGTTAAAGTAAGTAATCCAGCATGCAAAGTATTCACTAAAACACTTGCAAAATAAATGTATACTAACCTAAAGTTATATGGTAGTGAATGGAAACCATCAGGAATATGACATTTTCCAGTCCAAAACCAGCAATATTTGTTTTATTTGCTTACTTGGAAAAGTTTAGCGAAAGATAATTTGATTCATTTTTTGGTTAAAGATAGTTCCACTACTTTTGGCTGCTTGGTGTACTCAGAAATTCTTCTCTAGGAAAGATAGACAATAATTTCTAAGCTGGCATTTATTATGTAAAATACTTTACATAATGATAAGTTCTTCTTGCCTTTTCGTTCTTATGAACTATGTTCTTCTAAAGCAGGGTTTTTGTGCTGCCCTTCTGTTAATACCATGGAAAAGTTGTTGTTACCTTGTGCATATATGTTTGTCTGCTTAAGAGAAACGTTTTAATTTGGTACTTTTTTGGTGTCAGGGGAGTAAGTATGTCTGACAACTATGCTTTTTGTTTTTTGCTTTGGTGAGTAGTGGTATAGATTGGAAGAGAACATATTGTAGTTAAGTACCCAACTTGTTTGAATATTGAATGATCTAGGGCCTTTGTTCTATTATTGATCAAGCAACTGAAAATTTAAGCTTGCTTGTAGGAATGCATAGTCACGATATCTTCTTTCTTACAATGCCCAAACTATGTGTAATAAGAATTAAAATTTTCTATCTTTGTATACAGCATTTCATATTGGCATCTTTTTGTCTTTTGATTAAGTTGCATATATCATGTTTCAGCAGAAAGTGATCAAAAGGTCCTAGAGGACAAGCAAAAACAAGAGGTGTGGATCGCTGTTCATTTGTGAATAACTTCGGATTGAATCTGGTTGGTTTTAAGTTTTCAGTACTGAAGTTTTAAATGTTTTAAAATGAGCTGTATTTATGGGCAGCTAGAAGTTCAAAAATATAAACCATCGAATCCCTTTGTGTCTCTTCTGAATGCATTTGGTATATTTGGAACTGGTGTGCTTGGTGCGCTTTATGCATTGGCTCAGAAAGAAAAGAAAGATGCAGATGCAACACTTGAATCTGTAAGTCTCTTACTGACCTTTTAGTGTAGTTTATCTGTACCACGTGATTATTAGGATGCTTTTGTGCATTTGGAGAAAAAGTCTTTTAACTAGCTTAATACTGGTTGAATTTCACAGATGAAAGCCAAATTGAAAGAAAGAGAGGCTTTCATTACGTCTTTGGAGAAGAATTTTGAGTCAAAGCTATTGCACGAACAAGAAGAACGAATGAAACAACTTAAGAAGGCAAAGGAAGAGGAGCTGTCTCTGGTGAACCTACTAAACTCAGCTAACAGTACAATTACAGGGTTGGCACAGGAGCTAAAAGGTGAGAAAAGAATTGTTGACAAGCTTAGACCTCAAATAGATGCTCTAGAAACCAACCTCTCAGAGGCTAGGGAAGAAAAGAATGCTCTTGAGCAAGCATTGAATGAAAAATTCAATTCTATTGAAGTCTTGCAAGATAAATTGAACTTGCTTACTTCGGAGCTGAAGGATAAAGAAAATATTGCCCAAAATCTAAGCTCTTCTCTTGCTGGAAAGGAGATGGAAATAAAGAATTTGACTTCTACATATGAGAAAACAAAGGATGAAGCGGCCAAGGCACGTGCAGAAATAAAAGAATTGGAGGAGAATCTTGATAAAAAGGTGAAAGAACTGGAATCGAAGTATTCTATGGTGGATGAATTAAATTCTATGGTGAGTTCTTTAACCATTGAGAGGGAAGAATCTTGTAGAAAATTTGATGCTCTCTTGGAGGATTACAAGAATTTGAAGTCATCCTCTGAAAAGAAGACAGCTTTAGATGCTAAACAGTTGAGAGAAAAAGAGGAGGAGCTTCACCAACTGAAGGAAAAGCTGGAGCTTGCTTTGAATGAAGTAAGCCAAAGCCAAGCAATGATTGAAGATTTAACCAATCAAAGGGAGGATTTCAGGACAAGGCTTGATGTGGAATCTAGCCATGTAAAGAATCTGAAGCAGAAACTTGAAACAACTGAGAAGGCTCTAGGAATGTCAAGGAATGAGGTATCTGAAATGGAAAATCAGCTAAAGCAGTCAGCAAATAGATGCAAAGATCTCGAGGATGAGGTTAGCAAAGTTCATTCTGAATTTACAGAAGTTGTTGGCAGATTGCAACAAAGCCTTGAGGAGGCGCAACAAAGTGGTGAAGCGTTAGCCCATGAACTCCAAGCTGTGAAGGAGCAACTGAAGCAAACTAAAGAGGAGCTACAAGGTGTGTCCCATGAACTGGCTATGGTGACAGAAAGTCGTGATAGTTTAAAGGGGGAATTATTTGATGCCTGTAAAAAGGCAGAAGTAACAGCCAAAGAGCTAGAAGATGAGAAAAAAGTGATTTCTTCTTTAAACAAGGAACTATTGAACCTGGAGAAGGATATTCTGCAGGACAAAGAGTCAAGAAAATCACTTGAAACAGATTTGGAAGAGGCTACTAAATCACTTGATGAGATGAGCAGAAATGCATTGATACTTTCTGGAGATCTAGAGAGGACAAATTCCCTGATATCTAACCTTGAGGACGAGAAACAGGTGCTTCTTAAGTCCATTATGGATCACAAGAAGTCTTCTAAAGAGGCTAGAGAAAACTTGGAAGATGCCCATGACATCGTCTTGAAGCTTGGCAAAGAAAGGGAGAAATTGGAGGGCAGAGCAAAGAAGCTTGAAGAAGAACTAGCATCTGCAAAAGGTGAGATATTACGGCTGAGAAGTCAAATAAATTCATCAAAAACTCTTGTAAACAGTCATCCATCACAGAAAGCTGAAACTGAAGACAAAAAGCTCGCTGTTGATTCAAAAAGGACCACCAGGAGGAGAAAGCCTAGTTCCTAACGAAAGAGAGCACAGGACAAGTTTCAATTCTGCACCAACATGGTTTTGCTTTGCAGTTCCTAACGAAAGAGAGCACAGGACAAGTTTCAATTCTGCACCAACATGGTTTTGCTTTGCATTATCATACTTGACTAGTAGTTGTTTCTTGTAAGTGGTACTTGTATAAAAGCAATCCGCGAGGCATATAAAATAGCTGAGATTATAAGTGTAATATCTAATATTAGCAGTAGTGGTATGGCACTAGATTTCATTCCTTAGAAGTTGGATGAACTTCATTTTTTATCGATAGTTTTTCTTCTTAAATTTGTGTATACCTGATATGGCAAATGGGAAAAGCAACATGTCTATGATGTTTTGCTTTTAGATTAATTCGACCAAAATGTGAAAATGTTAGGGTTAATAGACTGTTTAAACCTGACATTAAGTTGAACAATCCAAATTCAATTGAGTTTTAGGCTTAAAGATGTCTATCCGTACTCTATACTTATTCAACAACTCCATTGAAAGAAATTCAAATTTAGATTTTGAGATAATCTAATCCTATATTCTCATTATTAAGAGTATGTCATATACTTGGGATTATAGCATACACGTCAATCCTTCTTTTTCTGATGAGAAATACATAATATACCTAAGGAGAGAACAGAAAGGGTGTCTCAACCAATGCACTTTAATCACTGTATACTTATGATTCTTTCCTACAGATTTTCACCGCTCTCTCTCCTACAAACCTGATTTCTGTGAAGTGTGAACAAAAAGTTTCGGTATCTTACCTCAAAGTTTATATCTTTTCAAAATTTTCTTCATTTCCCATCTGGGATTTTTCGGTTTGCTCGACTCTCCTGCTAAATTCCAAATTCCCCCCAAACCAATCTCAGATTTTCCCTCGTATTCACTTCCCCTTTCTCAATTCCTGTGGCTGATCTAGCAAAAACCATCTCAGATTTTCCCTCGCGTTCACTTCCCCTTTCACAATTCCTGTGTCTGATCTAATCCGTCTCCTTACATGATGGTCTCTGGATCCGAGGTGTCCTCTCGAATAGTTTGTTCAGTGGGAGGCTTTTACAATAACAAGAGTTGATCTTGGAGGGTCTTGATTGTGGAATTAGGTCGGATTAGGGTTTGTATTAGTCATGTTCTATGGGGCAGTGGTGTGGGATCCATGGCTAATCGTTGCCCAAATTGTTTGTCTTCAATGCCTTTACTACCTCTCCATCGGCCTCTTCTTATCGATTCTCGTAGGTACGAGAGTTTCTCGTCTGAGTCTCTTCTATTTCTTCGACTACGTCGCCCTTTCTGCCACTACAATCACCGGTTGGTGTGTTATAGCCTCATTTCTCCTTAGCTCTGTGGCCGGGTAAAGATGCGAACTTTAGTTGATTTGTACTCTTTTGGGTCTTTTTGATGTTACTGAGTTTGCTTACTTTTGGTTTTATTTGTTTTGTTTTGTAGAGCTTGGTTTATGCTTTATTTGATTGAGAGGGCGAAGAAATGCTTGGATTTTTCGGCTACTGTTTACATTATTCATCTCTTTATATGCATTGTGTATGGAGGTTGGCCTTCTTCAATCACATGGTGGGTTGTGAACGGTACTGGGCTTGCAGTGATGGCTTTGTTAGGCGAATATCTTTGTATTAGGCGAGAATTACGCGAGATTCCCATCACACGATACCGATCAAGTAAGGACATGTTCTTGATTTTGTTTTTTGAATTTGTTATTGCTTGAACTGGATTCTTGGTATTCCAATTCCGTGTACCAATTTATGCATGTCATTTAGTTGGACTGAGGTGATTATAATCTGTTTAACTTGCTCGAGGAGTTTTTAATTGGTGTTGAAAACGAAGCATTTTTTGAAGCTATGCGATCTTATTAGGTTTGTGTGATTCACAAACAGAAGGTTTTAAGTTTTGTGGTTTGGTGTCACTGATGCTCCTGAAAGCTTTTCTGCATTTGTATGCACGTAGTGTTGTCATGGTGTTCCGTGCTCTTTTGTGTTATGTTTTTGGTTTGGTCCGGGGTTAGAGTTTCCTGGATTCTAGTGGATCATGGAAGCTGGTTATGATTGGACTTGTTTCTGAATTTAATCAAGCATCAGAGATGCAGTTGACATCTCATCCCTTTCATTCATGACCTTTTGCTTTTTGACTGTTGTGACAAGTTGTTGTTTAATATGATCTAGTTTTAAGTGTCAAAGTACTGGTTGACTAGTTGGGAACAGATCACCTGTTCCCAAAACCTTGTCACTCTGTTCCCATTGAGATCCATCCATCCAAGTGATCTGAACCCTGACTAGTTGATGCAACCGAGGAGTTGGTTCATTTGTTATATGGCAGCAATAGCAGTTGCAATGCAATATTATTTCGTGAAATTCCCTTTATCTATAATTCTTATTGGCAGCAATTTTCATATTATTTCCTCCAGATGTTGAACCTGTTGACTACTTCTTGCAGATGTTTGATTGGTTGGCAAGAATGCACAATCTTCTGGTTAGTAATTGACATTACTAATTCTTTCCTCTGAACGAGCTCCAATGTAAAGCTTTTGGAGCATCAAAATGTGATTTGGAAGTGAGATTTATACTTGACAGAAGCCGTTACCTTTTGCTGATGGTGATTATGGAGATGATATTATTAAATTAAGATGGTTCTTTAGTGTGGGAGATGAAGCTTTTGACATGAGATATGCATCGTGTTAGAAGAACTCTTGAATGTACAAGTTTGGCCTTTTCCTTTTATTTTTTTCCTTCTTTATACTTTCCTTTATATAGATCTCATTATCGGCCTTCAATTTCTTTTGTCTGATTTTGATTAGCTTCCACATGTGTTCATGAACTCGGAGAACCATTGGTTTAGACTTCACACAGCTATATTATCATCAGTACCTTGTTTGATATATTAATGAAGTTTGTTTCCCCAAGTAGTGAATGCATTTACACTTTGGTTTCCTGATAATAGTAAAATGGTAAGGTGTTAGGGATTTTACCTGAATATGAGACCCTCATGTGAAATTTGAGGAATTCAAAGCAAATAACTCCTTGGAAAATTTTTTGGACCGTCTCAATTGTTTGCCGTAAAGCATAATGATTGGAGAAGTGCATAGAGCTAAAACACAAAGCTTCTTAAAGTCTCAGTTTCTTGCACCTCTGTTTCATCAAATGTGATACAATGAACCAGACTATGCTAAATAGATAAGGTTTCTTCTTCCAAAAACTTTCCTTCTGCATATTAGTCCATTTCGCAGAAGACACATACCGATATTCATATGAGTTGTGTGAAGCTTAGTATAGTAAATGAAGCTCTCTAAAGAAGTTGGTTTCTTGGTGGATTTACAGTCTTGGGAGTTAAAGCATTACGATTGTTTGTCAGATAACAAAATACATTACTTACCAGGTATATGTGTTGATAGTTTAGTTTGGTGTTCTGTTATTTACTCCTTAGTATGCTACAGCTTGTTCTAGTATCTAAATCTACCTGTGTTCTTGAGTTGTATTTATCGAATTCGTACATGGCTGAACTTTACTCATGGGAACATACTTTGGTGCAATGGAAATGGTTTCTTGATTTTGAAGTTATATTGTCTACATTTCCAGAGAAGGTAATGTACTCCATAAATAGCCTTCCTTTGCCTTGCAAAAAGAATTACATGAAATTTTAGTATTGCTACAACTCAACTTGCAGTAGAGCCAAATTCTACCAAACCTCTGCTTAGAATTATCTTAGCTTCATCTTTCTTGTGAAGTCTAGAAAGACTTTTCATGGTTGCCTCAAATTGCTGGTACAATTGAATAAGAAACAAATTAATAAAAGAAACTCCTCTTCTTTGCTTGGATTCTTCCTGGATGCCAAAACTCCAAACTGTTGTTAGTGATCATTGTCTTAATTAGGAAATTCAGTCATGGCTCAGCTTTCCATGAAGCTGAAATGTCAGTGATGGCTTCTCCTACTGTAAGATATATTCCTTTCAATCCAAAAGATTCCAAGGTTTTGGATTGGTGTAGCTTTTCCATAACACTTGCAACAGGATTTGCCAGAACAAGCTACATGGTGAAAGAGTAACCAAGTTAGAATAGAAAGCAACAGTTTTTATCCTAACTGTAGTCCTATGTGATTGATTCGGTGACAGGAGTATTACCTGAATTGATCTTTTCTCCAACATCTTTCTGAGTTCGCATACCAAGTCGATACCTGTTGTGTCTATTGCTGTCACAGCTGCAAAAGATTGTAAACATTTGTGAGCAGAGTTTTATGTATGATAAACTTCTTCATGTCAAATTGTATAACAATCATAAATAATTCAAAGCTGATTAGATTGACTCATGCAATATAAAAATGGACTTGAGATGAAAGATGAAAGAAAAATTTACCAGTTATGTCCAGAATTACACATTTTAGGCTGTTCTCGTTGTGGGTCTTTATCCAATCTTCTTCCTCTCGAATCCATCGTAGTATCCTGAAGCAGGTGCTTATTTCAATCAGTTATGAATAGCCTACTGGCATATCACTGAACCACATGTGCAACAATTTGAATTGTCTAGAGCCTGAGTGAGCTAATAACCTTTCTTGGAGGTAAGTGGAATTGGCAAAGTAGATGGGGGACTCGATGGCAAGAATGAGAAAAGAAGGAATCTTTAAAGCTTCTCTGTATCTGTTGAGACTCTGGTATATTTGAGTTCCTGGTATGTTACCCATCAACAAAGTGTTTGGCCTAGTGACATGCAAGAGAATTTTGAATACTGAAACTCCAACCTGAAATTTGGACAAGAAGTTAGAAGATGATTCATATCAATCCTTTTTGCTTTTTCTTTCAATCTCAGCAGACACAGAGCTTACAGCGATGGCTAGACCCAAGGGCACTGAAACGAAGAGAACCCCAAGGAATGAGCTCAAACAGGCCAAGAAATCAAGCTTGTCAACCTTCCACAACTTGTATGCAGCTTCATAATCAATCAGTCCAATCACAGCTGTTAAGATAATGGCTGCCAAGATGACATTTGGGGTGTAATGAAACAGTGGCATGAGAAACAACAGAGTCACTAGTACTGTTGCAGCCATTATTATGTTAGAGATTGCTGTTTGAGCTCCAGAATTGAAGTTTACTGCAGATCGAGAGAATGATCCTGAAAAATGAGAAAAAGAAGGGTTCAGAAACAGTGATCATTACTTGTGCTGCCTAGAAACGGTCATGTATGAAGGATCATCACCTGTAGCAACATAACATGAAGAACAGGAACCAGCAATGTTCATGAGACCAATAGAGATCATTTCTTTATTACCATCAACTTGGTAGTTCTTCAGAGCAGCAAACGTTCTACCCACAGCAATACCTTCCTGGAAGGAATCAAAAGAACAGAATGAAACACTTTGCAAGACTGATGAATCAAGGTTTAGAAATTCAGTTTTATGCTTCTGATTCTTGCACGACGTACCACTTTTTGAATGGAGATCATATTAAGATGAATGGTTGCGAGAAACTTACTGTAAGAGCTAAGATTCCAGATACAAGGCCAGTTTTGATAGCAAGAGCCAGATGATGGCCACTAAAATCCAACATGTTTACTGATGGTGGATTCAATCCCTTCGGCAAATAACCAATCTATTAAAGGAGGAGAGAAGAAAAACCAAGTTAAGAGAAATGGACTATAATGAATTTGTACTGCACTGCTCTTTCTTATTGCAGACAAAGCATCACATTTGAGTTTTCAGTTCTTACAACTGAGATTTTGTGAACCTTTGATTTGAGGCAGAAGATAATAATCGTCGAAATGATGACCGATGTTAACGGTGCTGCTGCAGAAACCCAGAAAAGCTTTGGTTTCTTCATGCTCTGCATCAATCCACCAATCATTAATATATCAAATTAACATGAGAACTAGAAAGTTTTGATTTAGTGACGACTTGGAGAAACTTACAATATGCCTTGTAGTTAACAGAAACGCCAGGAAGCTGAAACCCATAAGAATTGTTTGCCAGGACCACTGCACATCAACAGAAACAAGGTTAATATGCAAGGGAATTTCAATATTTCACTTCTTCATCACAGTTAAAAGTAAATGCTAACCTCGTTTCTTTGATTAAGAACAGAAGCAATTACAGGAACAAACTCCATCTTGCTAGTGAAGTGGACAATCCCAAGTAACCCTTTAAGCTGTTGCAGAGAAACTATGATGGCTGCACCAGCTGTGAACCCAACAAGAGTCGCCTTTGACAAGAAATCAATGATAAAACCTAACCTGTAACATAGAAACAGGCTATTATTAACATTCATGATCAGAGAACCAGTATCCGTTTCTCACAATGTTATTAATTCATGAATTCGGTATGGTATGGTCACCTTAATATGCCAAGAGAAGCCTGAAATAAACCAGCAAAGAAGGTGGCAGTGAAGGCCAATTTAAGATAAAGAATTGGTTCTTCATTAGGCTGAACTGCCTCACTCAGCATAGACCCCATGACTAGTGATGCTATAGAGACCGGACCAACCGCAAGGTGCCTGGAACTCCCTAGAATAGAGTACACCAAAGGAGGGACAAAACTTGAATCTGCATAAAAACAAAACAAAATTTTCCAATGACACTGATTTTTCACATTAAAACATAGTTTTAATGTTGTGGAGGACTTACATAACCCTACAATAGGAGGCAAGTTCGCTAGTTTAGCATAGCTTATCCCCTGAAAAATGTCAAAAACCATGTTACTTGCCGCAATTCTCACATAGTTCTGATAAGTTGCAATGAACTGCTAAAAGAATCATATCCCAAGACCTGACAGGAGGAGATTTACGCACGAATTGATCCGTTTTGCTACCCACTTTAGTTCACAATTAAATAACAAGCACGTCACGCTAATGGTCTAAAAGGAAATGGAATATATGCAGTAAACCAATCTCAGAGTTCTTTGTCCACTCGAGCTCACGAGTCAATTATGACGAGCAAAACCAGAACTACATCCAATTGGATCACATGCAAGTCAAAATTTAAAAACTGGAAATCTGTTTGTATATGGTTATGCAAGTAGGAATACAATCAACTGGAAGCGAAAAGGTAATAAACATGCAGTATCTTTTTTACCTGTGGGATTGCTAGGCTAGCAATGGTGATACCAGAAATGATATCAGACTTGAAGAACCTTAAGCTGTACTCAGGACCCCATTGAAATATGGGGAGGAAGAACTGAAGACCCAGAAGCAGTTTCTGAACAAAACTTGTCTGGTTCTTGAACCTGTGAAGAGGGTCATCAGGGAAGAAGATATCCCCAAGCTTTTGTTTCAGTTTCTGGAGTGTGGTTTTGTGGGGTGGCAAGCAGACTCTGTGTATCTCCGTTGTTTGCGGCATTACTGCTTCTGTGGTCGTGCCATGGGAAGAGAAATCATTTACTCTGTTAGAGTTGACACCCATTTTCGTATCACAACAAAGCAAAGCAAAGAAACAAACTTTGTTCTGAAGAAAACTAAACCGCCATGGATTGGAATTTATAGAGAAGAGCAATACAGACAAGGATAGACATAGAGAGAGCAAAGGTGGTGGTTAATGAGCAGCTAGTTGTATGTCTGAGAAAGGGTAGTTTGGTAGTTTCGATGAGTTTAAGATTACACCTCATTAATGGCGGTTCATGCCCAATAATTGCAAGAGATAAGACTTTGGAATATATATGGAAAATAGAGAGCTAATATGGTTTGTTTCTGTGAATTTTTTGTTCAATCCATCCTGTGATTTGAACATTTGCAAGAACAAGATTTAGTTTTTAACAAGGTCAAAACTAATTAATTAATTTATTCTTTACAAAACCGGCTTACCGCATAAATTAAACTTATTTTCGATCAAATTTATTCTTGTATTTAAAATAATAGTAAAAGATATTTATCGGTTTTAAAAATTAATATTATTATTTTAAATTAATTAATCATGTCCGGTTATATTAAATTTTTTAAATTTTATCATGTATAATAATTAATTACATAATAATTTTTATTAAATAATACGACGAGCGTTTAAGAATTTTTAATTAAAAAGTACTTTTAAATCAATAAAATATATTTCAAATCAAGTGAAACTCCCATTTTTACCTTTAAAATAATTATTATTAAGAGGGTATTTTTATTTAAAATTTTTAATATTAAAAAGTATTTTTATTTAAAATAATAAAATATATTTTAAAGCGAACAAAATCTTACGAAAATCCATCTCTTTACCTTTAAAATAACAATTATTATTTTAACATATACTAATGTTTTTTAATACATTTTTTAAAATTTTTAATTAATGATTTTAGAGAGATTAGGACTAACAAAGTATTTTTAAAAAACAAGATTAAGAATCTTTGCTTGAACAAGGATTTGTTCATTTTTGTATTTTTGCTAATTATTTTCAAGGAATAAAATGAAAAGAAACGACAAGTAAATCGTGGAAATATTATATTTGTAATTGATTTGATCATTTTTTATTTTTCATTATATTCTCATGAACACAATTTGCAAGCTCACCTTAAAGAGGTGGTAACAACTCATTTTTAGAAAATAGAAATTTTCAATGATGACTAATAATTTGAAAGAACTTACCCTTTTAGGTCATAGAAATGAGTTCAAATTTTAAACAATTTCCTCCAATTTAAAAACACAACGATACTTCCCGAATCTCACGTCTTAATGGGATTCTTACTGAATATTGTTGTTGTTGTTATGACATGATCTTGGGACCAGATTATTTGTTCCTATTATTCTGTGCCTAATTTGTTGTATGAAAATTCAGTCATGCAATAAATAGGATCTACAAAAGTTAGATAAATTGGATGACTTGGGAATAGGGGAACAAATTATTTGAGAACAAAAAATCGATTCCCTGTGATCTTTATAAATAAGAATTAAATAAAAACTTTTATTGCCAAATTAAAGAACTTGTTTATTAAAAAAAAGTCCTTTAACTAATGTAAATTTGTGCTTCATGTGACTTTTTTTAATTAAAATTTTTGTGGTGACAGTCATAATCTTTTTTTATTTAAGTCATTAACTTGGACCCCAAAAATGTCATATTCAGAATTTTATTATCCATAAGAACCCATGCATCCAATAAACTGAATCTCAAAGGTGAAATTTGCACATCAGTGACAACTATTTCCTACTTTTCACATTAAGACTTCTTTATTTTTAAAGTTAATAATATTATTAGTTATCATTTTGCAACATTAGAACATGCGTTGTCTACATCTAATACACAACTAGTAATTATTATTGTAATTAAAAAAAACTTATTTTAGCTCATAAGATGGTGTAAATACTCTTTATATATATATATAAATAAAGTCAGTTGGCACAAATTAACTTAAGTACGTTAACTTTTAGCTTGATTCCAATCAATCGTCTTAATTTAGACTTAAATTCTAAGTGAGTTGGTTCAAAACTAAATTCTCAAAAAGTTTATTTTTTTATATAAAATCATATATATGAAAAATAAAATTAAGAATTTATAAACTTTAAAAAAAGCCACCAAGCACCGACCAATTCTTATACACTTATTTTTAAGGGGTAGTTGGTTCACATGAAAGAATGGTAACAATTGGTGAATGAATACAATAAATATTATCATTATAATTATGTTAGCTGGTTAAGAGAAATGAATGATTACTATTACCATTGACAGTGGTTGGTTTGTGAAAATTTTTTAGACATAAAATTTTATTATATTTTAATTAATTAATATAATTAATTAATTAATTATATTTTAATTAATTAATATTGTAATTAATTAATCACAATATATTGGTTAATTAAAATATTGTAATTAATTATATTGTAACTAATTAATTAATTATATTTTAATCAATTAATAATAATAATATTCAAATTAATTATATTGTAATTAATTATTTTAATTAATTAATTACAAATTATATTTTAATTAATTATATTGTAGTTAATTAATTATTAATAATATTTTAATTAATTATACTGCAATTAATTATAATATTTTAATTAATTAATATTATATTTTAATTAATTATAGCAATCACACCCTTACATTACAATGATACTTATTCCTCTAGATTAAGAGAGGAATGGGGTATTACCTTAAAATAGGTAATCAAAATAATAACTCTATAATCATAGTCCTTTGTCAAACTTAATCTTTCATTTAATACCTTTTTTTTATATACCCACCAAACAAACACACTCATTATTAAATTTTTTAATTATAAAGTAAATTTGGGAATTAAAGTATTATATTTCACTTATAAAATTATAAGTAAATTATGATTGTGAAGTATAGTGACTTTTAGGGATGGTAATGGACCGATCCATGGGCTAGTCCCGCTATTTTCTTAAATTAAAAGTATAAAATATTTTTTTAATTAGGTCCAAGCAACCCCTTGACTATTTAAGCAAAACAATTTTTTTGTGAAGAATCTAATTATCTAAAAGATTAATAATTTATTTAGAACATATAATTGATTGTATATTAAATATTCACTAAAAGAAAATCATCATTCAGGTACTCCAATATTAGAATATATTAATAGGTGAAATAATTAAAAAGAGTTATAATATATAATTTCATAAAAATTATAATCATCACCTAATTGTTGGAAATAAGCAGACAATTGAGCAGTCTTGGCAATGCTTCCTTTGCTGGAACCCATTAATTTTCACTAATGAAGCTATCTAGGTAAGTTCCTTGATTTTGACCAACATGGGCAAGTTGGCCTACCACTTCACTAGATATTTTAATTTTTTTAAACCTCATTTATATATTAAAAATTTTAGATTAGTTACAAGTTGATGCATGAATATTAAATTGATAGGTGGGAATTTCTTTTTTAAAAAATAAGGAGCAATTAAGCTCATTAGATATAGGTTTAGACTAAAATTTTAAGTTACAAAATGTAAATTTCATTGTAATTATGATTTATCATGACATGATTATAGATAATTTAAGATAAAATTATTATAAATTACGGCCAAAAAAAGTTTAATATGAATAATTAAGTAAAAATAGTACATTTTTGTTAAAATTACATCATTTTAATATTTGGTCAAATTGATTTTAACTATTCGAGATGAACTAGCTCTCTCGAATTTAAGTTTAACTTAAAATTTAATTAACTCAAAATTTTATTTTATTACTGTCTCGACTAGGTAGCAATTTTACAATTGTAATTACAATTAATTGTTTTAAATGCCAGACTTATAAATATATTTCCACCAATAATTGTGTTATTCAAATGATGTTTTAGTTGAAGATACCATAATCTCACCTTCTACTAATCTCCTGTTTTATTTGTCGTGTGATATATAATTGTGATTATGTGCTTTATAAAGTGACCAATAAAGTAGCTTTATAAAAGAAGTGGTCATTAGAAATAATCACTTTAAAAAAGACTAAAGTGTAAGTGTGCATTAACAACATGATAATATTGCCTACCAAATTACACATGTTAATTGGTCAAGCACATGTCATACTGCACTAGAATAAAAAATAGATTTCTTGATAGAAAATGTAGGTATAAGGGATAGCATGGGGATGTTTGATTTTTTTTTTTCAATTTCAATTAAAAAGGTTTGTTTGTTTGAATTTTTATTTTCTGTCTTTAGTTTTAGTTTCTTCCTGTTTTTAAAAATTATAAAAACCATAAAAGTGATTTTGTTTCCTGTTTATATTTTTCATAATTTGATTTACCATCATTTAAATATATATTATTTATTTATTTGATTATTAATAAAAATTATGAATAATTTAATTTATAATTAAATCATATGTAATTAAAATTTAACAATTATTAATAAATATAATTAAATTTAAAATATATACATATTTAAATAAAATTTGATTTAATAACTTAAATATATTT
>JANTNU010000005.1:2762775-2775981 GCA_024752395.1 Erythroxylum havanense | reverse complement strand
TTATAAAACTAATTTTCTTATTATTTTTTATCATCATTATTATAAAAAAATTAATTTTCTTCTTATTATTATTAGTATTATTAAATTTATTATTATTATTATTATTATTGTTATTATTTATATTTGTATTTGTATTAGTGTAATTCTTATTTTTATTAATCATTATTTTAAATTTTTTACTTATTATTATTATTATTATTATTATTATTATTCTTATTATCAATTATTTTTATTATTAAAAGAAGAAGTTGAAGAAGGATAAAGGTATCTCGGATAAGAATAGTAATTCTTGGAATAGATAAAGATAGGTAAGATTTGGTATTAGCTATTTTTCAAAGTTACAGAATTCATATTCTTAATGATTAGTTATTCTATGTTTGTTTCTAACCAAAATACAGGTTTAAGGAATGAAATAGAAATATGCTAGGAGTAGAATAACTATTTTGTTAACCAAACAGGTCTTTAATGTATGTGTTTAACTTTATTTATTTATTTTTTTGGTTGCCTACGAGGTGTTCTATGAGGGTCTTAACTATGAGAAAGCACGTTTAAGCCATCTACTCCCAGACTAATCCCCGCTCGAGCCAAGTAAGTATCTTACGGGAGGTAAAGTTCTGACCCCAAATTTTAAACGGCTGCATACATGAAGACAGTTCGAACCCGTGACCTCAATTAAGCTAGGAGAGTCCCTTATCAACTTACTTAGGGTTAATTTTATTAATAACTGATTAGTTGATTATGATTAAAATAATTAATTGAGGTTAACCAAACCATACAATTAACTAAAAACTGCACAATTAGCCACCGACAAGTCATTAAAAGTGCCACGTGTCAATAATCAACACTAATCACTTTGTGATTAATATTTCTACATGGGAAGTGATTGACTCCCACGCGTCTATCACTGTCCCAGACAACAACTCCGAGTCTTATTCGGTCTCTCTCTCTTCCTACTCTGTGCCTTCTGATCGCTCTTCCTCACTCTAAACAAGTTTGTATACTTGTAGGTCTCTCTCTCTCTCGATCTCTATCAATAAAGTTGTGAACTTTTTTCTTTTCCATGTCATTATCTTGAGATAGCTTTTGCTTCAACCGTCTCCATCTGGTTGCTTGAAGACTGCCGGGAGCTAAGTAGCGACTCGGTGGTTGCTGTTTCTAGATTGCCATCATTGGTTTTTAGTCTCTCGGTAAATTCTCCCACGCACCACTCGTCTAAAGCTGTCCCAGACAACAACTCCGAGTCTTATTCTGTCTCTCTCTCTCTTCCTACTTTGTGCCTTCTGATCGCTCTTTCTCACTCTAAACAAGTTTGTATACTTGTAAGTCTCGCTCTTTCTCTCGATCTCTATACACAAAGTTGTGAACTTTTTTCTTTTCTTTGTCATTATCTTGAGATAGCTTTTGCTTCAACTGTCTCCATCTGGTTGCTTGAAAACTGCCAGGAACTAAGCAGCGACTCGGTGGTTGCTGTTTCTAGATTGCCATCATTGGTTTTTAGTGTTTGTGTAAATTCTCAAGAAAGATTGTTTCTTTTTTTGTTTAAGAGAATACCAAGTTCGTTTTTAGTTATGCATTGAAGTTTTCTTTAGTTTTGGTAAGAATTTTGGAGCAGGAAAGGGAGATGCAGTTGTTGAGAATCTTGAATTTGGATACCCTTTTGTGTTGTCTTTTTGTTGCGTTAATCTTTAATTTGAATAGTCTTTAACAAAATTTAGTGATTTCTTGTTACTGTAGGAGTAATAGATTGCGGGAAGGCTTTACTTTCGCTGTTTTTTTTTTATAGATAGTTTATGACAAACGAGCGGTGTGTTCATTGTGCCTTGTGTTGTCGTTGTGTAGTTGAAGAAGGAGAGGAAAGAAATGGAGGATATTATCGGCAGAGGAGATTTACATGTTAATGTAGTTAGGCAATCTCCATTGAGGCCTGCTGGCAGCTTGAAGTCCACATTGTCAGGTAGATCGACGCCCAGGAGCTCTCCTACATTTAGGAGGTCCCATTCTAACCGAACTCCTCGAAGGGAAGGGAGGAGCGGTGGTGGTGGTTTGCAGTGTTTTCGAATTAACCGTATAGTGTACTGGTTGCTTCTGATCACTCTGTGGACTTATCTTGCGTTTTATGTTCAGTCCAGATGGGCTCATGGTTATGACAAGGGGGAATTTCTTGGCTTTTTGAGGAAAAATAGAAGTACAGTTTCGGAAGGGGAGCTAAATACACGCCGTGATTTGCTTGCTGATAAAAGGCCTGCAAGTGGTCTTAGTGGGATCCATAAAATTGAGGTTGAAGATGGTAAAAACATAGATGTAGTTTTGTCAAAGAAAGGGAGTGAGGTGAGTTCTAAGCGTGATACGACTACAAGGAAGAAGAATAAGAAATCGAGGCAAAGGTCTCGGAGTAAAACACATGTTAAACAGAAGGCAAGAGTAGAGGTTGAAAGCAATGATGTTGAGGTGCAGGAACCAGACATTCCTCGGAAGAATTCTTCTTATGGTTTGCTTGTTGGTCCATTTGGGTCGGTGGAGGACAGACTTTTGGGATGGAGTCCTGAGAGACGATCAGGAACGTGTGATAGGAAAGGGAATTTTGCACGGTTTGTGTGGTCAAGGAATTTTGTCCTAGTATTCCACGAAATGTCAATGACGGGTGCCCCACTTTCAATGCTGGAATTGGCAACTGAGCTTTTGAGTTGTGGAGCTAGAGTTTCTGCTGTTGTTCTTAGCAAGAAGGGTGGCCTGATGTCAGAACTTGCTAGAAGAAGGATTAAAGTACTGGAGGACAGAGCCGAACTCAGCTTCAAAACTGCTATGAAGGCAGATCTTGTAATTGCAGGATCTGCAGTATGTGCATCGTGGATAGGTAAACTCCACTTTAAACTTTTATTCAATTCTTCATAGAGAAAACATCATGTTTAGCATACTTACAAAATCTGCAGTATGTGCATCGTGGATAGTTAAACTCCACTTTTAAACTTTTATTCATTTCTTCATAGAGAAAACATCATGTTTGGCATGTTTTTGAAATTAGGGAACCAATATATTCTATACAAGTATTTACTGTAGAAGTTGCTAATATTGATGGTGGCATGTCCATCAAATGATGTGTTTTGTTCCAGATCAATATATCGATCATTTTCCAGCTGGTGCAAGTCAAATTGCTTGGTGGATTATGGAAAATAGACGTGAATACTTTGATCGATCTAAGGTTGTTATTGATCGGGTGAAAATGGTGGTGTTTCTTTCTGAGACTCAGGCCAAGCAATGGCTAACCTGGTGTGAACAGGAGAATATAAAACTCAGATCGTCACCTGCTATAGTTCAACTTTCTGTTAACGATGAACTAGCTTTTGTGGCTGGCATTGCATGTTCCTTAAATACTCCATCATCACCTCCTGATGCAATGCTGGAGAAAAGACGATTACTTCGGGATTCGGTAAGAAAAGAGATGGGATTGCAAGATACTGACATGCTCGTAATCTCTCTTAGTAGTGTAAATCCTGGAAAGGGCCAGCTATTACTTCTTGAATCTGCAAATCTGGTGTTTAACCACGAACATTCTCGTCAAATGAGATCTTCAGTGAGTAGCAGTGAAGATAAGGCTACCTTGGCTGCAAAGCATCATCTGAGATCTCTATTGCTTGATTCAAGCAACAGCGGCAAATTTTCAAATGAATTAGGAGTGTCCAATGAGTTCATCAGGCTTGATGAACCTAAGAAACAAGGCTTGATTCATGGAAGGAAAACTATGTCTAGTGAAGGAGCACAGAAACAGGATCTTAAGATTCTTATTGGTTCTGTTGGTTCCAAAAGCAACAAGTTGTTTTATGTCAAAGAAATGCTGAACTTCTTAAACAAGAATCAGAACTTGTCAAAGTCAGTGATGTGGACTCTAGCAACTACACGTGTTGCCTCTCTATACTCTGCAGCAGATGTTTATGTCATAAACTCCCAGGTAATATGATCCATCTGAACGACATCTTAACAGGAGTGCTTGTTGTGTACAAAAAGTTCCACTTTCACATTCTTTTTACAGGGCCCGAAGAGAAGGATCCCAAGCATGTTGTATAAAATCTTCCTAATGATTAAGGAATCAATGACATAATAGCTGTTCTTCTGTCATTTTTAACATCTGATATTTAACATCTGGTATTGGCCTAATGCTGCTTTTTTAATCCGCTTATTATTTTGTGCTCAACGTTGAAGCTGATTCAACAAAATTATATGTCTGATCTCTTTGATTACTTCCTCTTGTTTAATTTTATCATTCTTTACACAAACAAGACCTATGCATTTGCCCTATTTTGTATTTTTCTACTTGTAATATCTTATCTGTGTAAAATAACACATAACGAATGACATATTTTGCAGGGAGTGGGAGAAACATTTGGTAGAGTGACCATTGAAGCAATGGCTTTCGGTCTTCCGGTAAGCGATAAATGTTATATGCTCCTTTTTTCATGTGGCTGGAAAATTTAATAAATGGCTAGCCAAATCTTTTCATGGTGAAGTTTGATCAACATCTGTGGAACTTAAGCTATATGATTACTTCTCAGGACTGCAAAGTATATGATATACTGAATGCTTGTGTTTTCTTTGCTCTTCTGCTTATTAATTTTGCTCTTCTCAATAGCAGCTTTCCTTTTTCATTCGACCAAAAAAATTTAACTGGTTGCAGAAGATTATGCGGTCTGAGTAACATAGAATAAACTGCTGTTGCCTACAGCAAAGACATTCGCATTTTAACCACTTGATCGTGCAGGTACTGGGGACTAACTCTGGAGGCACAAAAGAACTTGTTGATCACAATGTGACAGGCCTTCTTCACCCTGTCGGACGGCCGGGAAGTCGTGTTCTAGCAGAGAATCTCCAATTTCTACTCGAGAACCCCTCGGTGCGACTGCAAATGGGAATGGAAGGAAGGAGAAAAGTCGAGAAGATGTATTTGAAGAGGCACATGTACAAGAAGTTTGCAGAGGTTGTTTACAAGTGTTTAAGACCTAAGTAACATCCACCCACTAGATACATTCATTCTTTGATTGATTCTCAAATTGAAAGAAACAAAAACCCTGTGAGTATGTATTTCGCCATCCTATGAGCAGTAGGGCTTGGAGAGGTCCATGCTTAACATGTTATCAGGAATGTGAGATTGAATTACTGAAAACTTCTTTGCCTATTTTGCTGCTAAACCCAAAATTTACTTCTTTATGCTTAAGAAGCAAGGGTTACTGGCTTTTCAAGTTTCACACATCCTAACACGCTGGAAGAGGTTGGAGTTCTTGATACATGTTAAAGATAACAATCAAACTGAATTCGTGAAACGATACATCTGTAGACTTCATCGATATAAAAATAAAAGAAAAAACATTAAACTTGAATGGGTTTATCCACAAGGGATAACACGTAGTTTCTTGAATTCTGCAGCAAGCAGGCGCATAAAGAAAGGAAAGGAAACCTTGTTCCGGATTCCAATGATGCGTCTCTTTACATATTTTAACAAGTGGGAAAGAACTGCCAAAACTTGTTACAACAACAAGAACAGACAGATCTGATAATCTTGTTGTTTCCATCAGCTATTTCTGTGATACTTATTGAGCAATGACGTTTGATCCTTTTCAGTGCTTATATACAAATGTTGATGAACAAAAATCATTTAAGAGTCCAGATACAGAGTAAATAAAGACAATCTTGACACGATTCTTCTGGGTCCATTGACAAGGATATCTTTTTAAACTCATTGTTTGCAATTAACAAATTCATAATCCTGAAAAAGTCAGGATTTGATGATGTTAAATCGATTTCCAAGGTATGATACAGCTCCGGAATTTAAGAAAAGTTGTTAAAGATTAAAGGTTCGAATCAGTGATTAGAGACAAAGTTTATGGCGGCATCAACAAAGTCAACTTCAAAACATGTGACCTATTGTGGATTATTGAAGTAATTGTCTGTTGGATTAAGAAAAGAAGACATTACTTTCATTTAGCATCATTGGTATTGACTAACTTGCAGGAAGTTTATGAAACCACTATGAGATGTTTTTCCACAGAAGTTGGCTGTGATCTCTGCAAATTCAGTAACAATGGCAAAAAAAGCATTTCATTTCCTGTTATGTACACAATTCTGATCTCATCTACTTACATTCTCAAGTAATTTATCCAAAACATGTGATTTAGGAGTTACTAGGGGAAAATAACTTCTATTAGGATCCTAAATCTCCAAGTAGCAACCTGATTGAACAGAACCTGAGAACTCTTCAGGAGTCCTCACTTCTGTCCACTTGTAACTCTTCAGGTCCAACACAAAAGCCTTACAGAATTGGCCAAATCCTGCAGAGCCTATCGCCAACAGCTTGTCCAGCCACTGTACCAGATAAGCCACATTGCCCACGTCAGCAGGTAATTTGGCTACAGTTTGCCACTTGGATTCTTTAAATGCCACCACATCACTGCCTCGACATGTGTATAACTGGCCATCATTGCCACCTATGCATGTCCTAGGACACGTAGGAGTTTCTAAGAAGTTTTCTTGCACTTGTTCCCATTGAGAGGTGGCAATATCAAACACCTCAGCACTTGTCTCGAATTGACCTTGCCTTTCAGTACAATACCCTCCAACGACGTGGAGCTTGCCACGTTGGAAGATTGCCTTGCACTCGTCGCGTTCTCTTGCCATGTCAGGCAATATAACCCACTCATCTTTTGCCACGTCATATGCCATTGCAGATTTTAATGCATTCTTGTCATCGTCATGTCCGCCGACCACGTACACCGTCCGATCAGAATCGGAAGTGCATCCGAAAAACTGCCGTCGGGAACCGGGCATATCGTGGCCACGCCGCCACGTGCCGGAGATGAAGTCAAAAATGAAAACGGAACTGGAAACTTCCCAAGTCACCGGATCCATCCCACCCAAAACCACAAGAGCCAATCCAACACTTGCCACTTGGCAGAACATCGGCAAACCGTCTTCAAACTCCGAGGGCAGAGCCAGCTCCGACCAACAACCAGTCTCCGGTTCAAGAAGACTGAACCGGTAAAGCGGCGTACGGTACTTCGCAAGTGAACAACAGGGTTTAAGCCCAACTGTCGCTTGAGCGACCACAACAAGCTTTTGACTTTTACAGCTCTCTCTCCGGCGCCGGCGAAACTCCGGCAACTCGATCTCCCGTCTCCACCCTTTACACACTGAGGCCACCGTCGCTAACTTGTCGTACGTTACGCGAAGAAGACACTCATGAGCAACATCATCAGGAAGGCCAGGCATCAACTCCATGACAACAGCCCGCAAGGTTATATGCAGCTATGATATGCAAACAAAAGCAACAATCTTTGGGAAGAAAACCAAGAGATAAAGAGATTTAGATCAAAACCCAGATGAGAACAAACGAAAATAGAAGATGGGTTGATTGAGATATGGATAGAATGTAGGGATGTTGGTTACGTATATATAGGGGCCTACACACAGTATGCTGATACGGAACCAAAACCAACGTCTAGAGAGAAGCAGTAGTATTCTAGAAAAAATGAAACATAGAACCAATAAAGATCAAGACAAAACAAGAGGACCAGACTCCTGTTAAGTTGTGAAATAGATTTTCCAAATAAATAATTATTTAGCCGGTGCCATGGATTTAGCACTAATCCATGTATTGATAAGCATGACTGGTTCGGTTTCGGTTATTAACTCTTTTGTGTTGATAAGCATGACTGGTTCGGTTATTAACTCTTTTACTTTATGACTTTCTATCACATCAACATGTGGCGGTAGCAGTGTTCTTCAAAACCTTCTTCAACAGTAGTGGGAAGACTTAACCGGTTTGAGTAGGGTTAGTCTACCTGTGAATGAACGGCGTGTCTTTTATAATTGGGACTCAAAAAGAAGATATTTTTCTAAGTTTATGCTTAAAAATTTGAGCTGATCTTAAATTTTGATTTGTTTATTTATTAATAGTTAATTATTATTAATTAATTAATTTTATTTTTAAACCAATCTTAAAATTCATTAATAAGTAAATATCTCTTTTTAATCATTAATCAGTTCATAATAAAATTTTTTAAATCTTAAATTTCTTATCCGATAAAGTTATCCCTTTGTGATTATGATATTCCAGATTCAACTCACAAAAATAGTCCCTTTAATTATCAGAAAATTACATATACTAAAAAGTACTTTAATATTTTATAGTTAAATATTTTTTTTAAGCTCTTGCAATAGAAAAAAAGTGTTATTCCTTCCCCAAAAGCTCCTTATACTCTTCAAAAGCTCTTGCAATAGAAAAAAGTGGTAAAATGGTATGTAATTAAGCCTAAGGTTGATCCAATTTAGTGTCATTCTCAATGAACTTAACCTTCGTATTGTTTGATTGGAGAAGATGAAGAGGCTCATTATTCTCAAGTCTATCTCTTTGGACTAACGAAAGGCAAAAGATAAGGTCATTATCTATACTTGTAGTTTGGGGTTTTTTAACCATTCATTACGTTACCTCAAAACAGGGGTCAGCAGAGTAACTAGTAACGAGATTTGGCTAAGAATGGTAATTACTACTTAACAATAATTAAAATTTTGAAAAGACCAACATTTTAGTTTGATTTATTTTAATTATAAAAAGTACTATTTTTATTGATTAATTGCTTAATTAATGGCTTTTATAAATTTGAATAAAACAATTGATTTTTAATTAATAATCTAATTTTTTAATTAATTTTCTAACTTTTTCAATAAATAAGAATATTATCCTATTTATCATATTTTAAATTCTTCAAATTTATTCAAATTTTATTATATATACTAATCTTCTTTTCTTAATTAAACTTTAATATTTTCAATAAATAATTATAGTCTCATTTTTTTATCATTCCGGATTTTTTTATTTTTTTATTTTTTCTTTGTTCATATGAATCATTTGAAAACAACGCTCTACTAATTAAATATAAGATTGTAGACCGTCGCACCTCTCATAAAGATTCGACAATTTCACGAGCCTGAACTTAAACCTGAACCTGAACCTAAAGAATTTATAAAATCGGTTAACCTATTTTCAGGTTCGATTCTCATAATAACCGGAACTTATTCATATTAATATATGTGACAAAAAATTATAAAAATAATTGGTAAAAATAAATACAAATTACTCATAAAAGTATGCACATAAAATTCATCAAAGATTAATCCAAAATGTTAAATCTCAGCAAAGTAAAAATAAACCAAACAATGTTTTATAAAAGATCTAGAAAAAAGAGATAAATTATTAAACAATTATTATTTTAGTCAATGAATTTTGTCTATTAATATTGTAATCCTTCGATTAATAACTTTGATACATATTAATTATTATTTGAAGTAGAAGTATTGAGTGATATGCATTAGTTGTTATTTATAATAGTAATGTTCAAGATTAATATTTAATAATATAGAATTAAAGTAGTTTTTTTCTTTTTTCATTTTTATTCAAGAATTAATATAGTAAATTTATTATTACTAATATCTTCTTAAATTATATCTAAATATATGATATTTTTTTTGGTATTTTAGGTTCATATTTAAATCTAAACTTATAAATCAGATTCGGCTCGGTTAATCTGTTATAAATTTGATTTAGGTTCGGTTAACTCAAAACAACAAATTAGAAACTTGAACCTAAACTATAAATCTAATTTTTCAAGTTCGGTTTAAACCGAACCTGAACTCAAGTTCAGTTAATCTTATTTACAAGTTCGGCCAATACTGTTTAGATCCGGGTGGAACACCTGTGCTGACGATGTCGCGTCTGTTTGAGAAAGTGCAGTTTTTTCGGTTTGTGTACTTCTGTCACATGATATCTCTCTTATCCTTCCAAATGCGTCCTTCCAGGACACTGTATTTTTCAAAAGCTCGAATCTCTCTTTCCATTCTAGGGGCCGCCCATGTTCACATACGTAAGTTTCTAACTTTCTATGAGCTACTAGCCAATTTTTAACCATTGTTTGCCTTCTGGGATTTGTCGACCCCATGTTAGCCCATTGACCTACCTTCATTTAATACTGTGGGCTACAAGTTAACTCTACAGGTTTATGATGTTCAATGATGAATGGAACACTCATTCCTTTAAAATGTTTCATCATAATCAGTGTTTTAAAACCTAGATTGATCATTCAATCGAAGACTTTATTAATTACTAATTTGACCGATTTAACCGGTTTAATCACCGGTCGAACCGGTGTGACATCATAATTATATAATAATTATATTTAATTATATATAATATTAAAAATATTAAAAATAAAAAATAAAAATTTTATTAACCAGTGGTTGAATGGGTCCGGTTTGACCGGTCAATTGACCAATTTTGATCGATTCTCACTGGTTCAATTAAAAACTAATTTTAAAGGGTAAACCGGACTAAATAACTGATCGATCACCAATCGAACTGGTCGGATCAACAGAACCGATCCGATCCGATTTTCAACAAAGAGGTCATAACTAAACTATTGTCATGTAACCGTGAAGGTTTTAGCTTAAAATCCTGGGACTGAAGTTCGTGTGGCCATTAGACTTTTGTGAGTGCTCTAAAGTCAAACTCTACAATTTGCATGATTTCGTCCTTTCATGAGGTAAAACAGGCAATTGCTTATGTCAGTAAGTTAGCGTATGTTCTTCTCTTGCGTAATTCTGATGGCTTTCTAACTTTGTGACATAGCAAAAATATAATATAATATTAATATTAATATGGCTTGATTTGTTAAGTCATATATTAATAAAAAATTTAACCACGGATTATTTTTATAAAAATTTAAAAGTAGAGTTATTTTTAAAATTAAGTAAAATTTATAATTTTTATAATTATTTTTAATGTTAATACATTTCTTATTTTTAATTTTTTGTACGTAAAACACCTTCCTATTCACAAAATTTTCAACTAAAATAGGTTACAATATACTTAAATTATCACTGTAAGATTACAAATAAACAACTTTATCGATTGTTCCGAGCCTCACTCTCAATCTAAGCTATCGTAATTAACTCATATTTTTACTAATTAGCCTCATTAAATTGATCAAATCAAAACCGTGGTGTGAGACATGCCTCCAAGAGGGTCGGTGGTCCAGATATGCTATTTTTCGGTTTGGCTGGTTCTTTGATGTGACCCATAAAAGACTTGAAAGAAAGAAACACATTTACATATATATAATTCAATGTTTGTAGCCTCGAGGGGTGGATTATACTTTGTGTTCTTAAACTATCGTGTTAGAAGCCATTACCCTTAAAACCTTGGAAGTGTCCCTTGAAGAGAGGGCAGGATAAACTCTTTAGGTGTGAAACCCTAAATCAACCTTATGAATCAAGAGGTATCTTTACTGTTGCCCTATGGAGTTCCTCATGCTGCTAGTCCCGGTTTGTTGCTGATTTTTCGGACAGCAGCAGTAACAACGCCGTCCTCTAGCTGGTTGGCATTTATGATTACTCGATTTTTGCAGATGCTGGCTTTCTTGGTTTTGGTATTTTGTTTGAAGACGGTGAAGGCTATTTTTCTTTGACAATTTTTGGTTATGACGAAGACAATAGAGGTCTTGTGATTGCGGAGGCGCTAGCACTTCGTCAGTGCTTCCTGTTTGCTCGTGATGGTATGCTCCAAGTTGGTTCTATTTTTACTGATAGTCAGCTCCTTATTCATGCTCTGAATTCTAATTCTTTAGATAATTCTTATTTTAGTTTTATAATTTCGGATTGTAAAAATACTTTATATACTAAAGACAATGTTTTTGTTTCTTAGGTTAGGTGTTCGGGGAATAGGGGTGTCCACTCTCTTATTAGGGCGTCTGTTCTTTATAGTCGCTTTCATGTTTGAGTCGACATGCCTGACTGTATCATGGATCATTATTCCTCGAATTAATATATTATTCTCTCGTTATCAAATATTTTAATTAAATCGATTGAACTCATTTAATTTTTTTTAATCATTAATTATTAATAATGCTTAAAGCATGTGCTTCAACTATTTCTTATGGGAAGTCAGAAATGACATTCCCTTGACCTCATTATTCATTTGAACAAACCAGTTGTTCCCATACTAAACTCAACCTATTCCACGAGAATGAAGAAGGTTTAGTTTGAGACTTAGATTATACTAAACCTTAATTATTGTGTCAAGCATGGTTTGATTCCCAATTCCATTTTGGTTCCTCATAATTCGGGCGACGACCTTTATGTAAGGAACAAGTGTCTTTGGTTGTCACAATTAGGTTTAGTGATGCTTTGACTCCGACCACACTCTTTTTTAATGCAAACATGTCTTGTTCTTTCAAGCCAAAAGAGGGTACCAAAAGAGGGTATCTTTGGTTTTCTTGTATGCATGCAATTGAATTCATGAACCGGCCTGGCACTTGCCTAACACTCACATGGCCAGAAGAGCTAAGATTGAAGTAAGAATATACTAATTTAAAAGCTAATTGACTTGTAATTACAGATTATTAAAATATTTAATTAATCATATCACTTTATTGGTGAACATACTTATTTTCTAATTTAGTTTATTCGTGTTAGTTAAAATTAACTGATTTTTATAAATTAAAATATATCATTTTTCTTCGATTTTTTCAATAAATAAGGATAGTATCTTTTTAAATCATATTTTAATTATTCAATTTTGTTTAATTTTTAATGTATAACAATTTTATGATATTCTAATCTTAGTTAAACCTTTAAATTTTAAAATTTTTATATTAACAATTTAATTTTCGGTCTAATTTTGCAAATATTGTAACTTATATATGATTAAAAAACTGAACCAGTTCAGTCGATTTATTTGTAAAAATCTTGAAACCAGTAAATTTTTTTGTTTAGTTTTTTAACTTTTTTGTTCAATTTATTTTAATAAACTTTTATTAAAAATTGATCAGCTTATTAATTAATTGATGAATATTTATAAATTGATTGACTCTTATGAACCAAAATAAATCAATTAATTTTAATTGAATAGTCTTTCTTTTTAATTAAATTTTAAATTAAGGACAATCTCTTTCAACAATATTTTAAACTTTTTAATTTTATTTAATTTTTAACTATTACTAACTAAAATTTTAAATTTTTTGTTTTACTGGTTTAATTTTGGATTTAATTTTCAAAACATTGTTAATTACACCAACATAAGCCTTCCATTGCCTATGGTTCAGCCGGATTCTGGCCGAATAGGTTGTTGCCGTTCTGATCCATGTCTCTGATGTCTGCTGAAACGATCTT
>JANTNU010000005.1:2740129-2753084 GCA_024752395.1 Erythroxylum havanense | reverse complement strand
CTAATCTTGTTTCCACATGGTAAGACACATTTTTCACAAACCAAGCCTGAGGAAAATCATTATGGATCTTATCACCTGATATCATTAAAAGCATTGACAAGCATTTCAGGCTCAAGGAAGGACTCCACATGTGCCCAGTTTTGCAGGGCATTTGTAACTGAAGTCAGAACACCAGTCTCACACCGTTCATTTTTGTTTTCTGCACTGGCTATTTAAAGGGTTTGAGAAGTCTCATTGTTACTTAAACCCTGAGCCGGGACTGTCTAGCTTCTTTTTGGTAGGATTCAACATTCTCAATAAACCACCATGCATTAAATGCTATGAGAAATTAATTATCCCGTCATTGATTTTCATAAACAAGGGTTTATCAACTACTTGACACAGCAACAAGAGATCATAGTAGATTGATTAGCTAATCATGAGAACAGCTCATGACCAAATGCAAAAGAGTGGAACAGTGCATTCATCCTGTAAGCAAACCGGAAAGTAATGAAACTTGGGGAGTGACAACTCTTAATTTTGTGAACTGATTATATAAGGAGCTCTGGACTTCTAAGATATCATGCAAGGGATGACAAGTTCCACATGCATATCTCAATCAATTTATAAACAATGGATTATGTCTCAATATAAAGCGGCCAAGTGGAGCAATTCCTGGTATTCAGGAGTGACATAAGAGAACACCTGGTATTCATCAGAGGCAAATGATTTCACCTTTTTCCCAATTACAGTAGGCAAACCTGCCATAAAGAAGGCAGTTTAATTAATCAATGCTATTAGCTTGAAAAATGAAAAATGAAAATGACAATCCAAACGGTTTTGCAAAGAAAGGAACAAAAACTAGGAAAGACACTTTCTCTTTAAAGCAATAAGTGAAACTTCAAAGCCAAATAAAAATAACATTCAAGTAGGGATCAAGTGCTTGTACATCAAAGACATACATTTCCTAATGTTTTCTCCCCTCGTAGAAACTTATCTTTGATGGCAGAAATAGCAGAAATAAGCAAATGTGACCTTTTCAACAGATGATGTAAATAAACAAAATTGCTGATTTCAGTTACTCGCATTAGGGCGTTAAACAATCATCCATTGGTAATTTCACAACACCGGGGTAATATGTGCCTTCAGACAGTTTAAGCTTCTTCAAAATTTAATATCCAGTAAACAATGCATGATTATGTATAAACAACATCTGGATGACGGATTTGTCTCAAGATTGGAGAAGACAAATCCAAAGCACTCCAACTGCATTATACATCATGATAGTATATTCAAAATAGATAGCCAACAAAATGAACTCACTCCCATGAATGCGTCCATATAAAAATCTTTCTCCTTTCCAATACTCCAGAGGTCTTGACTTGATCCTGGTACTCTTTCTTACTCCATTCTCCCATGTTGTTCCAGCAGCTATTAACAGCGCGACTTTTAAGTTATTTAAGAACATGAAAGGTAATCAACACTAAGAAATAAAGGAACCGAAGGTTTGATGTAACACTACAAACCTGCAAGGCTTTGCCTTCTAGATGAAGCCTTTCTCTTGAGTCCTTTGCTAGGACGTGACTTGTTCATTGTTTGCTCCTTCCTGGTCTCCACAGAAGAATCCATAATTTTCTGTTGCATAAGGAACTCTTAGTAAATTTCAGGCAATATAGTATATGGAAGAGATGACCTTATGCATAAAAGAATGTAGCAGAAATGTCTACCAAAACAGATCAACAAAAACAGAAAGACCTAAATTACAAGATAGGAAAAAGAATTAATAAAAGAGATGAAAACCTCATACTGCATATACAAAGTCCGTATTCAGAACTTCAATTATTTCTAACATTTTTATGTATTTAATTAAAGTATAGAGTTGACTTAAGGCCTATAACCTCATTTTGTTGAACTGGTGCAGCGTCTTGAACTTGCTCTTGCTCACTGTCTTGAGTTTTAGAGATCCCATCCATGGCATGCTCATAGCTTATCATAGGATCTGATTGATCTATCAAAGGAAAGATGAAAACATATCACATATAAAATATAATAAAAAAAGGAATTATAAAGAGATCCGTTAAGAATAATCAGATTCCAAGCAAAGAAGCTTTGTGAACACAACAAAATCACCATGATTATGCTTCAAATTAATAGGTAAACTTAAGACTCAAAATTATGCAATACGTGCCTCAAATTACAATCCTACCTAACTTTCATTTCTCATATGATGTTCATCCTTCTAAAAGGCACTTAAAATAGTAGAGCTAAGAGTATTTAAATGGATACAAAGCACTGGCTGTATCAGGAAAGTACGCAATAGCCAGATATCCTGGTAAGCTGAGAGTTATAACGCAGGCATTCGACTTTCTAGGTTTTATTAAGAGGAAAAGCATACCACATAGATGTTGAACATCATTCAATATTCCCACAGCTGAGTCATCCATATTTAAGTCAGGCTGTTGAGAGGCCACACCTTCCTGCTGTATATCTTCTGCCTAATTGTAGCAAAAACTCAGAAGGTGACATTTTAGATCACGACTTTCCAAACATTGTTCAATGGATACAAAAGAATAAAAACTCACCAAATCCACAATTCCATTTGGTCCATTGGTGCGAACATCCGTGCCAGTATTTGGCTGACTTAAATTCTCGTTTACGTCCCCATCATCTGAACCAACACTGGTGTGCTCCATTTCAGCACAAAATTCCCTTGAATCAGAACTCTGATTAAATCTTGCAGTTGGAGAAGCATGGATTGGTGGTGATTGGTCAATGTCAGCAGTTGAAAATGGATTACTCGAGGTATTTGACTGCAAGATGCGTTTACTCAACAAAGAAAATGATGCCCATGGACTTTTCACAGGAGTTGGAGAACCAGTTGTAGCAACAGAACTTTGTGCTTTTGTTTGCTTCAAAGGAGTTTTAGCCCTTGTCAACTGTAACAAATTCTGTATGTCCACTAGTACATTCGCAGGCTTTGGCAATTTCCCACCAGAAGCCTTGGAATGAATCTGTTGAATATCCTCAAATTCAGGGAAGTTTAATTTCTTTATGTCAAGAGATTTGATCTGCAAGCGATTTTGTAACAGACTAAGTGCTCCATCCCCATCTAGTTCATTGTAATCATGTGCAAGCAATTCCTCCAAAAGTTTGTTAACCCTGTTCTCAGCCTCGGTCACTGAAACTAGTTTTGTAAGGAATTACTTGTGTTACCAGAATTATCAGGAAAAAATAATCAATAAAAGTTTTAGTTAGTAGCTAGAGTATCGCTTTTGGGCTCATTGTCCCAGCTTCAATCACTATCCCTTACCAGCCAGTTCAACCTCCTGAGTTGCAACATTCAACGGCTGCATTTGTTGTGATTCAACAATTTCCAAGTTCTGCCCTTCCAATGTAGCATCTACATGGGCATTTTCATGTTCTGCATTGCGATTGAAGGGGCGGAAGTCCTCTTCAGGCACATCTTCAGAAGCTGAGGAAGGATAGAGATGCTTGTACTTGGCTGTCCTAGATCTCCTGTGACATGGGTAAATCAACACCATCATATACATATATACCTAATATTTGTATACAAAATCAATATAGGAATTAAAAAAACCACTGAATTGAACATCATACCCTGCGATACCGGGCCGATGGGGTCTTGGAGCCAAAGTAGCAGTAATGCCCTGATCTGGCTCTCTAAAAGGGAGACTTGTCTGTCTAGCAATTTCCTTTTTGGCATCTACCAACAATTAAAAAAATATGTATTAACAGTGAAATTGGCCAAGAATTCATAATCAAACAACAATAATGGAATGTAATGCTCGTATACTTTGAATTCTTTCGAAAGTCGAGAAGAAGTCTTCAGGATCTTTGAGCTTATCAATGTCCAAAGTAGGTTCCAAACTAGCATTATTAAGAGATTGCTTGTCAATAACAAGACATAACATCACAGTTTCACACAACGAAAGAAGTTCAACATCGAGAAATGAAACATATACGACCTGCTTGAACTAGGAAGCAAAGAGAAAGGGGCGCGCTTTCGTTCTAAACCTGGTCTGCGTCCCTTTTCAACTACGGTTTCTTCTTCCATAGAGCTCTCTAGAATCAGTTTTGCTTGGTCTAATAGCTTATTTGGATCTTTCACAGGCTAGTACATTAAACAAAGAAAGAAAACAAGAATTGGGTTAATAAATAAACAATTCCGAGAGTCATTCCTACATCCAAACCCCGAAAAGACTCGAAATTTATTGGTGGTTCACCAGGCATTTGAGGAAATTGTGGGCAGAGATGACTGTGTCGTCGGAATCGCGAGGAGGTTGAACGGACAATGAAGCGAATGTCCGCTGAAGCAGAGAAAGACCCGAATAAGCTTCTAATGGATCCTCCATACCCGAATTACACTCATGAACGGAGCATAAGAGACTCGACGGACGGAATGGCGGCGTTGTGCGTTGAGTGGAAACTTGATAAAATTCGAACAAGTGTAATTTAGCGGGAGAGAGATAGAGCGTGAGAGTGTATGTTCTTGAATCTTGATAATTACACTCCAAATGAAAATTTAGGTTTTTTTTTAATTTTTTTAAAAATAACATTATATATACATAAGATTGATTTTTTATGGTTAATAATGTTATGGTTTACATTTTGTGATTTTACATGTTCTTTTTTTTTTCCGATTTTTTGTGTTTTGTATGATTAAAAATCTATTTCTTTGATAATTTATTGTTCTTTTATTATCTAGTATTGATATTTTTTAAAAATAAAGAGATAATATATTTTATTATATTTTGTTTTAAAGTAATTTTTAAAAGTTGAGTTATATTTTATTTATTTATATATTTATTGTAATTTTATACATTAATATAGTGTTCTAGTTTTGCTTATTTACTTTTTATATGCATCATTTTTTATTGTCATATTTACATGTAGGTTTATCAGAAACAATCTTTTTATTATTGTGAATTTCAGATTAGTTGTAATCTCGATGATATATATGAATTTTTATTTAAAATTTTTAAATAATATTTTTTAAGAATTAATATGTATATTATTATATTTTCCTCAATTTTGTTTTTTAGAAAATTTTTTACGTTGATGGTTTTTATTCATATTTTCTTAAAATAAAAGAAAATTTAACTTTATTATTTATTTTATAAAATAACACATATGTATTTTATAAAATTTTAAAAAGTCAAATACACAATACAATTTGATAATTTAATTAATTTATAATAAATTTAATCTAAAATAAATTTATAATTTTTTTTGAGATAATTAATTTTGGTATTACAAATCTAAATTACAATGAATTTAATTTTATTTTTACAAAATTATATTATTACTTAATTATTTAAAAGACATTTTAGTAAAAAATACATATTATAAATAATATAATTTATTTCAAACAATACTTTTTTGTAAGCTTATGAACTATTTATCATAAAAATTAATTTATGTAAGAAATAAGGTTTTAATTAAAAGATAGATAGAAAATTATTAAAATAATAATTATAATTTTAAAAAATTATTTATAAAAAGAGAAGTAATTCATATATTTTCATTTTTTTCCAATTTTTGTATTTTTATTTTTGTATTTTTCGTTTTTTTAATTTTGGCTTCGTCTTTTAGCTTGCTGCTCAAATTCAGAGTAGGGTTGCAACATATAAACGCCACACTCCATTTCTCTGTCTCTCTCTCTTCCTTTACTTGTTAAGAAAAACCACACAAAACCCTTTCTCTCTCTAGAAACCTATTTTCTCTCTCTATTACACACAACTCGCAGATACAGCAACAATGGGGGCTTCTCTGCCTCCCAAAGAGGCCAACCTCTTCAAACTCATCGTTGTAAGCTCCGATTAACTATATTTCTATTGCTGTCTATATACCTGAAGTATTCTTATGGATAAAGGTCGCAACTTTCTTACTACCCACTTCTTATGACTGTTGGATCGTGGTTCAATTGTCTCGTTTAGCTTAGGATTTCTGAATCTTTTTTGGTTTCTTTTGAACCCTGGTAGAGAAAGATAGGTTCTTTACTATTTTTGTTGCTCCTGTTGCGGTTTTAAACGAGGGTTTGAGACACTCTAGGTTCTGAAGTGGAGCTGTTTACACTCTAGGGTTTCCTGGTATCTAGCGGCACAGCATTTGGATTTTGACGTTTTGGGTTATTGGGTTGAAGCACTTTTTACCTTTTGGAGCTTGAAATGGTACAACTTGTGTTCTGTAAGTGGGGATTTCAACCGTGGGAAGTTCTGAGCAATTTCTTCTGTTAGGAAATGGATTTGTGAACTTATTGGTTTTTGAAGTTCGTTAGTGTGCTCTTAAGAAATAACGCACATGAGCATGGACAGGCCCTTTAAGTTTCTTTTTTGGGCCGAAAGATTGCTTGCTAACTAATCTTTCCAGAGTCTAACTGGTTGGGTTCCTGGACAATGCAACCAGTATTTAATTTCTGTTTTTGATTTCCCAGAAGTATTGCTTTACCTAAATCTAATGCCTTGCTTCGTTCTTCTTTGGGAGCCTCTAAGTATTGATTGAAGTCTAATGATGGTTATGTTATCTATGATTATATGGTGTAATATGTTCTCATCAATGTTCAGTTTTTATCCTTTTGGTGGACCAAATCTGTAACCGTTGTTGACCCAAAGTGCTGTTGGAAAATGAATGTCTATTGGAATTTAAGATGTTGTTTCTTTCTATAATGGCAGAAATCATATGAAACTAAACAGTACAAGAAAGGATTGAAGGCAGCAGATGCTATCCTGAAAAAGTTTCCAGAACATGGAGGTATTCTTGTCTCATCTGGAAAGTTTATATGTAATGAATTTTTAATAAGATGTCTCGATTTTGTAACTCTTTGTCATTTGTTAGATTCAATTCTTTGTTCTCATCATTTTCTTTGCTCATTCCCTACCAGAAACTTTGTCAATGAAGGGACTGACATTGAACTGTATGGATCGTAAGTCTGAGGCATATGAACTTGTTCGGCTGGGCTTAAAGGTTTGAATATTCTCAGTGATCTTGTGTCTTTTAGATTTCTTTTTGGTTTGTTGACATTCTAGCTTTCAGTGTAATGATTTATATGCGTGTGGTTGTTGCAGAATGACCTTAAAAGTCACGTTTGCTGGCATGTTTATGGTCTCCTTTATCGATCTGACAGAGAATATAGGGAGGCCATCAAATGCTATCGAAATGCATTAAGAATAGATCCAGACAATATTGAGATTTTGCGAGACCTATCACTCTTGCAGGTATGCATTACAAACACCTTTTGGTTTGGTTATCCGCAAACGAAGATGAACTTGTGTTAACAAGGTCCGTCATGCCAATTTTAAGTTGAAAATAATTCCTTGTATGCTTTTAAATCATTTTCTTTAATATGTTTTTATTCTACCATTTTCTTCTCAAAGTGGCTTTTTATTATTAACTTATTAGAAACCACTGTGTCTTTAATTCTGCAGGCACAAATGCGAGATTTGACTGGTTTTGTTGAGACTAGACAAAAACTCCTAACACTGAAACCAAACCATCGCATGAATTGGATTGGCTTTGCAGTTGCCCATCATTTGAACTCAAAGTATGATCTGATCTTTGCATTGAACTGGCAAATAATTCAACTTTGCCTTATAAGTCATCAAAGTATTCAAATACTTTGGGCTGGACTTTTTAATGACTTTATTGAAGCTTGCAATTTTGAAGTGTTGAAAGTACTTTTCCAACAAAATATTGATAACTATCTTCCACCAACCTCATTTTTGTTCTATGCTGAAACTAATTTCTGTTCAAAGATCTCCACTGAGGCATTTAACTGCATCATGTCTGCCTTTAGATTTTACTTTTTTTTCCTATGCTCAATCATCCAAATTTTTTGTTTGTTCCAAATGCATCAATCTTTATTGTTTAGGTCGTCGTTCTACATTTAAGGATCTTTCGTTTTTTGCTAGTGCTTTGAAAGCAGTTGATATTTTGGAAGCATATGAAGGGACATTGGAGGAGGACTACCCTCCAGACAATGAACGATGTGAGCATGGGGAAATGCTTCTATACAAGGTATGAACTTCTGCTCTTCTTTGTTTTTGTCACTAGACTTGAATGTGCATAAGATTGAAACTTTGGGTATACCCGTGTTTAGAAAGTTGGGAACTTGCACGTATGATTGAAAGGCTAATATTTTAAGCACCTCATTGAAGTTATTAATTGTAGGCTCAACGCAGTTTTGAGGTTTGGCTACATTTTTATTCCATGAGACATTTGATTCTTGGTGCTTTTCAAATAAGATTGCTTACTATTTCCTAGATTAAACACGTGTTTTTGTTATAACTCTTAAGATTTCTGACCACTTTATGCACAATCATATACTTTTAAACTTTTTTTTTGTTAGATCTCATTATTAGAGGAGTGTGGCAAGCTTGAGAAAGCACTTGAGGAGTTGCACAAAAAAATCTCAAAAATTGTAAGTGCGTATTTGAATTATACTCAGTGAATTCATGTTTGAATTTTTTGGATATGATCCCCATAGAATTTTACTGAATGACTACGTCCAATCCAGGTTGATAAATTGTCTTGCAAAGAAGAAGAGGCATCTTTGTTAGTGAAGCTTGGTCAACTTGAAGAAGGGGCTGAATTGTATCGGGTGCTGCTATCCATGAATCCTGATAATTATAGGTAACTTAGTTCTCTTTACAGTTTGACTTTGAAATTTTAATTGATTGTCGTAGCAAGGGTATCTCTCATGTATTGTCCTTCCCTTTATGGTTTCTTTGATGTCCTGTCCCTATTTTTTCATTATCTGTAAGCAGGAATAATCTGACCCGTCCCATAGATCTTGTAAATGTGTCCATACAATTAATTATCGACTAAGATATTGTATGACTCTCTCTCCCTGTTTGTGAATCATAGTTGTTCCCAATTTAATGTTCAGATATTACGACGGCCTACAAAAATGTGTGGGGCTTTACTCAGAGAATGGCAACTATTCTCCTGATGAAATTGATCAGCTAGATGCCTTGTACAAATCACTTAGGCAGCAGTATACTTGGTCATCTGCTGTTAAGGTGATGACTTTCTTCTATTCACACTTGTAGCATTATTTAATTCCTCTGATTTCATATGGAATAAAAGATTAATGTTGTGCCCTTCCTAGGCTACACCGGCCTTGCCATTGTTTGTAGACCCAGCCCTCCTTTTCAACTTAAGAAACCACCTCAGCAAAATCCACCTTTGCCCGCTGGCAAAAGATCAATGTGTTATATATGATGACTTCATAAAATTAAAAGTTGAACAACTATTCATCTGCTTCCTTTATTAAGTTTGGTGTTCAATTTTGGTTTTCTTTCCCATATTTGAACCTAAACCATATCTGTATGATTTTGTTTCATATTTAAGGGCCACAATGTCTTTATAGGATGCATTTGTGCTAAATGGGCAAACTGATTGATATTGGGCTTCCTTTGTACCAATTTCACTTTCATACTATTATAGGCCGCTGTTGTTCCTTTCATACCATATTCACCATTTCTATTTTATCTTTTGGTTAATGTCGGTTGCTCATGTCCTTTTAGTATCTATATATATATATATATATATTTGGCCTCTCTCTGACTCTCATCTGACCTATTTCAGAGAATACCTCTTGATTTTCTTCAAGGTGATAAGTTTCGAGAAGCTGCAGCAAAATATATGCAGCCCCTCCTAACCAAGGTCCTCGACATTAAATTCTTTGATTCTTATTCATCTTTAAGGTCTTGAACTAAATTGTGTATTATCTTCTTGGTTAATTTAGGGAGTTCCTTCATTATTCTCAGATCTTTCTCCCCTTTACAATCATCCTGGCAAGGTCAGCTTGTTCTTTTACTATTCATTATTCAAATGCTATTGTAAAATTCTTTTGCTATTAATATTGATGTAATCAGCTTTTCTATTGAATCTTTTGCAGGCAGATATACTGGAGCAACTTATTCTTGAGTTTGAGAATTCAATTCAAAGTAATGGTACTTATCCTGGAAGGTAATATATTCTTTGGATCCTCTTACCAGTTTATTTGGGTTTTAGCACATTCACACTGGAAACCCTTTACTTCTTATTAGCATCATACTACTCTTTTTCGTGGGAGGAGCCTTCTATATTTATTAAGAAGGGGGTTGGAGGGCTCAGTGGTTTGGGGGGGATGGTTACTCTCATCTTATGGTTTACTAGTTTACCTTGTGCGAACAAATAGACATATTTTGGACCTAACAGATTGTCATACTTATAGAAGTAGGCCTATAAACAGGCTGGATTACAGTTGCAGTTTACACCCTAGCATTCTCTTGCAAGTTAGAAATTATGTCAATCAATCTATTTGAAAATATTGAAAATTTAGGTTGTGTTTCCTTTATGTTTGAGTTGTGGGAAATTTTTCTGGTCTCCTGATGCATTTCCCAATAAGTACAGGACAGAAAAAGAGCCCCCTTCAACACTTCTATGGACCTTGTTCTTTTTGGCCCAGGTTGAGTACTTTTTTCTTTGATTTATCAGTTACCTTTGTATCTCTATGTTCTATATATGCTCATTCGTTTTCCCTTGTGCAGCACTATGACAGACGGGGACAATATGACATGGCTCTTGCTAAGATTGATGAGGCTATTGAACATACCCCAACAGTGATTGACTTATATTCTGTTAAGGTTAGTGTCACCTTGCGTCTTGAAAAATGTTTCATTCAACTTGTCTTAATCTAGCTCCTCTATAGCTAGTGTAGTATTTTGATGCGGGTTGCCTGTGCTGTATGCAAGAAACTCTTCCCAAAAGTAATTCCCCTGTTGCTTGAGCCAGGAGTTGACTCACGATTGAAATGACTAGTACCATTGATTTCCCATTGAAAATAAGGGGGAAACACGGGTAGTTATTGGCTTTAGTTACAGTGAATTGCTCCTTTTGGGCGTACCTGTTTCCTACTTTGGTCAAGGAAGAAAAATATTGTGCTGTAGCAAATAATAGATGCCAATCCATATGGGAAAAAGAGCTACTTAGAAGCGTAAGGTCCTTTAAACAGAAAATATCCTGCAATTCATGTAACAGTGGCCAGTTGCATATTACTGTTTTGTTGTTAAGAAAAGTTAGCACTGATATCAGAAACGCCCCTTTTTTTCAGCCCAAAGAATGTTATGTTAAATGATTTTTTAGCCTTTAGCATGGAAATTGTTGGAATTCATACCCCTTTTTCCAAGTGATTTTGTATATTGTCTTTCCAGAGCCGAATTTTGAAGCATGCTGGGGATTTGGTTGCTGCTGCATCATTGGCAGATGAAGCTAGATGTATGGATCTCGCTGACCGATACATAAATAGTGAATGTGTCAAACGTATGCTGCAGGCTGATCAGGTTTTGGTTCTTTTCTGTTTTAGTATTATTTTGGTTCCACATCTTTGTCAAAGTTTTGGCATTTTCTCCTGTCTAGCCTGCCTTTGATGTTATTGCTCATTAATTGGATTGTTTTCTTGAAGGTGGCATTAGCAGAAAAGACTGCTGTACTATTCACAAAAGATGGAGATCACCATAATAATCTTCATGACATGCAGTGCATGTGGTCTGTTGCTATTCTTTGCTGTTTTCTTGCCTTGTGGGTGTATTGACCTCTGCTAACTGGTATCATATATTCTTTGAGACAGGTACGAGCTTGCTTCTGGTGAAAGCTACTTTCGCCAAGGTGATCTTGGTCGCGCTCTCAAGAAGTTTTTGGCTGTTGAGAAGCATTATGCTGATATCACTGAAGATCAATTTGATTTCCACTCTTATTGCTTAAGAAAAATGACTCTACGTGCCTATGTAGCAATGCTTAAATTTCAAGATCGGTTGCATTCACATGCATATTTTCACAAGGCAGCAGCTGGAGCAATCAGGTAAAACATTTGTTGAAATCATATTCGATGATCCATATTATTCACTAGCTGATGAACATTCAGTTGATATCGATTCCTCAGTTTGTGAGTCTATTATATCCATATCAATGTGTGGACCAGATATTTTGTCTGATGATTTCTACCAGCAAAAGAAAGGGTTAGAGAGAAGGACTTTGCAATTCACTTATTACTTTACTCCATGAGTAAAGGCCATTTTCATGTTAGTTAGCACTCAACTGATTAGCAATTTTGCTCTCAGGATTTTCATTTGAAGCTAAAATTTGTGGTACAGGTGTTACATAAAGTTATATGATTCTCCCCCAAAGTCAACTTCTGAAGAAGATGATGACATGTCAAAGTTACCTCCTTCTCAGAAAAAGAAGCTTAGGCAAAAACAGAAGAAGGCAGAAGCTAGAGCTAAGAAAGTAAGTCGCCTCACCTGTATGCAATCCCAAGCAGTTTATTTGATGTGCATTAATGGTTTCAACTCTTTCAGGAGGCAGAGCTGAAAAATGAAGAATCAAATACTGGTGGCATGTCCAAGTCTGGAAAACGACATGTCAAACCTGTAGATCCTGATCCTAATGGGGAAAAATTGTTGCAGGTTAGTCCTGTGAATAATTTCTTCTCCAGATAACTTTTTTAGGTGCTTCTATATCCCTCGTGCATCTATTGTTTAGGATAAATAACAGACTGATATGGCACATTCATATCTAGGTTGAGGATCCATTGTTGGAAGCTACAAAATATTTGAAACTGCTTCAGAAGAACTCTCCTGACTTATTGGAGACACACTTACTATCGTTTGAAGTAAATATGAGAAAGCAGAAAATTCTGCTTGCTTTTCAGGTACCTTTTCAGATTAATTGTCTACGTTCTCTTTTTCACATTGCCATCTTAACTTGTTTGCATTTCAACGCTTGTCATCTATTAAGCAGTATATCATCGCTCTTGAGTGTATGGCAGAAGATTATCTAGCATTGGGTGTCCAAACAGTTTTTAATTAAACTACTTGAAATTTTGGCAGTTTGGAATAAAATGAGTACTTTCAATGACGATGATCATGTTATTCTGATGCTTCCTCCTTTCTGCCTTATAAATTTTATCTATGAA
>JANTNU010000005.1:2696532-2707508 GCA_024752395.1 Erythroxylum havanense | reverse complement strand
TTTACAATATTTAAAAGTATATTTTTAATAATTTCAGACTAAAAATTTTCATTTTTGAAATAAGTAAAACAATATGAAAATTTTATATTTTGAAACTGAGGTTAATATTAAAAAATTAGTTTATTTAGTTTTAAGAAATTGTAACTATAAATTTGTAAGAAAATTTAACTTTGTAAAAATTTAAGAAAGTATGTGATAAGAAATGAAAACTACCAATTTACAATATATAAAACAAATAAAATTAAAATCCCATATATTTTTTATAAATTTTTATCAAATAATTTACATAAATCATATAATAAAATTATTTTTCATTTTTATTATTTTATTTACTAATAAAAAATATTTTTTATTCATAACTAGAGATGTCAATTTAATTTTAGATAGACTCCAACTTGATTATAAAAAATAGACTGTTTCAATCCACTGACTGAAATTCTGATGTTGGTTTTCAGTAAGGTTGGTTTTGGAGGGCAATGCAACAAGTTTTTAAGAGAAAAGATCAATATGGATAAGCAAAGACAAGATTATACATAAAAAAGAGTTGAAACAAAGAACAAAGTTAAGAGACTGCTTAGTTACATTCACCACTGAAACTTGAGAGAGAGTTTATGTGCTGAAAAAACATTGGAGCTGCAGAGAAATTGTATCTTAGTGGGATGACAACCTTTTCCTGAGATTGCCTGACAAGGTTGGAAATACCAAACCTGACAAAGAGCCTATGAACAAAGAACTTGGAGGCCAAAATATGGGGCAGATTACATATTAAACAAGGTCAAATTCTAGAACATTTATGACCTGATGGAAGAAGTGATGATAATCTAGAAGGAAATTTGTTTGAGAAGAGTTAACAAGTGTTAGCAACTGCTCTTGACAGTGTAGATTCAGTCATTCTACCTTCAAAAACAGGGTTGCAAGTAGTTCTGGGGAAGTCAAAGCTGCAACAGATTTGAACTGTCAAATAGAAACAACAGGTTAGCAAATGCCTCACAAGAACAAAGGAAATTATGCAGAGACTGGACTTGGTACGAACACCGACATTTTATGCTCAACTGAGGGATGCACAAATAATTGTGAAGTTAAGGCAATCATGAACTTCTTGACTTGTGTTACCATCTAAGGGAGATACCTTCTGTTGCTTATACTTCATCCTTACAGCATTCAGAGGACATCCACTGGTTCTCAATTGTTGATCTTGTATTGCATGAACAGTAGATTTAAGGTCTGATGCCTTGTAAGAAGAATAGTGTTCCAACGTCGGATTCTGTCAAAATGTAAAGCAATCTCAATAGATTGCTCTGGAATCACATACATTATCAAGGATCAAATAAAGGGAAGAAGAACGCTGACCCATGGGTGGCTTGTTTGATCCAGTGTCCATCTAGCTAGAAATACAGCTGATGCAGCAATAAGTGAAGGAAGGAAATTCAAGAAACTATACTCCACTAGTGTCAGTTCTGCTAAATAATCAGCCAAGTACTCCAACTCATAGCTAGGGCTCTGCAAATACGAAACCACGAGTAAAGTAATGTCTTTTGTTCATTTTACATAGTATTTACCTACAGAATAATCAAGAACATCTGATATGAATCAACAAAATTACCTTGTAACATGCCTGTGCTGCACGTAAAAACCTCCTACAATAACAACAACATCAGCATCCCAGTTTAGTCACCATTGTTGAAAGGAGTGAAACTGTCAAAACAATAGGTCAACATTTGCTAGATATTTTAAGTACCTGAGAAATGTTTTTGTAGTGGGAGCAAATATTTGAAAGCCAAAATATTTCAGCACCTGAATTTCCATTGCTATCACCTGTGCTTATATTGGTCAGGAATGCAACTAGTACTCCAAAGTGGAGAAAATTAAGTAAACAGCTTGTTGTGCAACTGGGAATTTCACATTATGGTTTAGTTTTCAAACAAGACAAATTCCATCCTTGATTTTCATATCCTGTATAAATTTGTGCAATCCATACTCAAAACTATCATGCAAGTCTGAAAATGCTACTAGGCTGTCCATGTAGAAACAGGTTCAAATAGATCCATTGTACATTCATCCTTTTGATGTCCACACTATTGGATTCAGTCAACAAGTTCAATCGATGTAGATTATTGACACATATTTGAAACTCATGAAACCAACAACACAAGGCTATCACAAATTTATGATTCAATCACAAGTTTGATTTCTTGATGTGAAAGACACCTCAATATCATTCAGAACCTACAATTTATCAATGATGATACTGCTCCTGAAGCCTTAGAATCAAGCTTCAACAAAATCATCATCCATGTAAGAGGAAGAGAAATCATATCTCAGCAAGTTGTGACTGTTATATGATCACATACCTCCTCTTTTGTGTAGGTGTTGTCAGTGATGAAACAAAAATCTTCCACACGTGGCGCGCAGATCTCTTCATACTTCCTTCAAGATATAGATAAAATACATCACAAAAGGCTTAAAAGTAAACAAAGATGAATACACGCAGTAATGGGCTGAGCAGGGCTTATGGATTATATGAATACATATGTGTCTATGTGAGATTGTGCGTCTCTTCAAGAGGATCTTCTTTTGTTCTCAAATCATAATCATTAAAAACTTGAGTATTCTTCAGTGCCAATGATGAATTTAGCAATCGTTATTAACTTTAGGACTTACGAGGCAATCAGCATGCATGTGATACCCAGCAGTTGAAGTCTATGTCTTTCAATATAGTTTTGAGAGAGGAACCAATCTATGAGATATACAGTGAGGTAAAGCGTATCCGGCACCAATTTATATTCCTCAGACACCTGAAATCAATATGGATTAATTAAAATAACAAGGATTGTTTAGTGATTTTTTATGAGTTTAGATTAACATATCGAAACTAATATTGTAATGGCATTCTCATTCTGCTTGACCAAGATAAAAACTTTAGAAATAACCCAAAACAAGCAGGGAGAGATATGCAGGTCTGAAAAATTAATCGGCGGTTAGAATGAACACCCGCAATAGATTGTTCTATGCAAGTTTCCAATTTGCCTTCCCCTGAAACTAGAGAAGATACTGAGTATTCGTGGACCCAACTCCCGTGCATTATGTTGACAGACGTGATGAAGAGAAGGATTTTCAGTAAGAAACTATGGCAAAATATTATACCACAAAAAGTACTCGACAGAGGACATCTGAGAGGGGGCATTAATTGCAGCAAAGGTAGGTGATCAAAGTAAACTGACCTCCACAAGCCAATCAACTAGAATCCCCCGCATGCTTTGACTGATGTCTTTCTGTATAGTTTCCATAAATGTAGGAATAGGTCTTCTGTCGAGCTGTTGAACAAATTAATGAGGGGTTAACAGTAAGTTAACAGCAGTATCATGCTCAGGAAATTGGAGCGAAATCCAAAATTTACAATTCATCTATCATGATGAATGATAATGCATCATGCTTTGATCGAGGCGAGCAAGTGTACTACCACGCATACTGTATTGAAACCAAAGGAGCTTTAGATTTCTTGCATTTAATAAGAACTTTTGGCTTGGAGAGGACCAAGCTTGTACCTTGGAAACTGACTATTTATTTTAAAAAACAAAATTTGAAAAGGAGAAATGGGATTGACAGCACGAACCTCAGCAACACGTAAATTACTATAGATATCAAGAGCATAGAGGCTGCAGAGTTGAGGATCCTTTTCGTCACAGTCAATGTCTGTAAAGCCCGTATCACTTGATGTTAAAGAGCTCTTGAACAGACCACATTTCTCTGCTAGTAACACAAGAAAGTAAAGGGTCACCACCTTTTATGAAGCCATACAGCAGAAGAAAAAAAGTGCAGTTATTACTTTAAAAATTATTTCTAGCAAAATTGTGCCCAATGATATTTCCATTCACCTAGTTATATACAATGTGAATGTTCTTGATAAGCTGAAGCCAAAATCCTAAACAGAAGAGGAAGGAAGTTAAAGGCACTGAAAGTATGTCTTGTGGTTATTCAGACTTTTTAGAGAGAATTTGTATTTATTCAACAATGATAAGCCATACCACGATTACAAACCATCTGTGAGGCAACTTTTTCATGCAAATTATAGTTTTGTTTACCTCTTTCAAGTATTCAGAAAAAAAAATCCAAAAATCACAGGTAGATGGGAAGGAAATTCACAGGGGACATTTGATACAGCATGTATCTTAAGGATATTTTACTCATTCCTGACACAGTTCATCAAATGTATGAACTTCACATGTAGATTTTCTAACTCACCCCTAACTGATTGATAAAATAAGAAAAACCAAGAAAACATGTAGAAATACTTGTTAGGTTGCCAATTTTTCATTAGGTGGGAAAGAGAAGAGAATGTAACCTATCTTCGGAGGACCATGAGCTTCTAAAAGCACTCTAGAAGTCTGATTTTGAAGCTGGTTGATATCTGTGTCCAACTTCTGGATGTTGTTCAATCGAGAAGCTACCTCCTTTTCCAAAGTATTAGAACTTAAGACCTCTGACTTGGGTTCTTCTCTTCTTGCTTGTTGAACAATTTTTTTCTTTGATTTAACTTGAAGATTCGCAGCAATTGCAGGGGCCACTTTGGACACTTTGAGCACACCTTTCTTAGCTTGCTTGTCATGTTTAGCCTTTAATCAACAAAAGAGTTCAGATTCTTAAATGTGAACTTTTGAAAATTCAGAGGGAAGTAAAAACAATTTTGACTCGTTAGGCATTTCAAACACATCTGACTGTTAAGATTACATATTTGAACATGCAAGCAGAAGAAATGGTTAAAAGTTTCTCTTATTTTCTTTGTCTCAAGGCAATATCATTTCTTGTATTCCATTCCCCAACTGAAACATGGTAAAAGATCATGTCAACATTCAAACTACATACTGAAATTAAGGCAAGCAAGTCAGATATACAGAAGTGTTATGCTTTGGTTCCATTTCATTTTGTTCAATTCTAATAAAATTGATCAGAAAATAAGTCATGATTAAAATGATTTAGAAGCCACAGCAAGAGCAGGATAGAAAATCAACCTGAAGTTTAGTTGTCCTGAAGCAACTCCCATAGGTGCGGTCACAGCAAACATTTGTGACATCTTGAAGGACCGCTCTCTTCTTATATCGAACAAGTACATTGTCATTTGCGCGAGTATTGTTCTCATCCAAGGCTGCTCTTTTCGAATTTGGTCTCAAAATTCGCTTCTGATCTTGTTCTATGGGTGCCTTAGAAGGCAGCAGCTTGCCAGATGCACGCAAGGCAGCTATTCTTGCCCTTGTCATTCGGCCATTAAGCTGTCCAACAGTAACAGAAACTGCATTTTCCTTTCTCATATTTACAACTCCTGTAACAATTCGTTCAAAATAGATCAGAAACCTGCAATAGAATCACCATATCAACAAAAACAATACTACAACTATACGAAAATTGTAACAAGTATCACAACACGAGCAATCTTCAGAAAGAATATTAGGGTTTTGTTTTGAAAGATATTCATCAAAGGGCAACCCTTTTGATAAATTGGCCTATGAGGTGGATATGCAAAATGAACAGTAACATGACGTAGATACAACTATCAACATGTGCACCACGGAGAGTAACATATTAGCATACCTAATAGATCAATTGGCCGTCATTGTTTAACCCAAGAGAAAAGAACATGATGCAATTTAAAGCGTAACCCTTAACATCCTCAAAACAGAACACCAAGACAAGACGTTGTTAGAAAAAACTTCACCCCAACTTTATGCAGAAATTTTCCATGAAAATGTCAACAAACATCTCCAATGGCGGGATCTCTTTTAGATGAAAAGATCACATTTCCACAAACGTAACGCAACACATCGAAAATTCATCTTCACAAACAATCAAAAAGTTCATATCTTGTTCATCGCAAGATTTGTAGATCACATGACCAATTTCAAATGTATGTTTCCAGAAACTGAGAAGTGGGATGCAAATTTCTTCTCCTCTTTCACTCAACCTCCTAAAATGGTAATTTGCTACTTAAAAGATATAAACAGAAAGCTGAGAATTTTTAGTCAACTAAGCAACCACACTTAAGAATTTGACAGTTTTACATTTTCCAGTTTAAGTAAAACATTGACTTCGGTAGAGAAAGAAACAAAGTGAAACATTCAAAATTCTTGCACATTTTCCGTTACTTTCTCATCCACCAACACACTGTTCGATTCAAATAACTACAATGCACATCACCACTCCATCTACTATCAAGAACCCATCTTGAAAAACTCCAGAATTTCACAAATTACAAGGAAACCATTCGACTGATCTACGAAACGAACAATATACGAACACCGAGACTGCAGAATGTAACAAGACCATTAGAAAGCACGCATCTTTCTCACCCCACAACACAAGCCCAGAAACCAAAAAGAATGCGCACAAATGAAATGACAAGAGAGGGTGGTACACACACACAATGTGAGTGCATGCGGGTTAAGATGGACCTGAATGGATCTCCTAAGCTCCAAGAGTGGAGGATGAGAGAGCTTGGAGAGAACAACAACTGATAAAAGTTGTTCAGTGAGTGAGAGAGAGGCGGGATAGTGATGAAGTTCAAAAGCATATTTAACAAAAAAATAAATAAATAAATAAATAAGACATTACATTACTCGATAATTAATTTATTATTATAACACACATTTTGAATTTTTCTAATTTACAAATTATATATAAAAAAAGGAAATTTGACCGTTGACTAGAGCAACTATTAGAGTATAGTCTAATTAATTAGTAATTAGTGACTTAATCACATTTAAATCTTTATTTTATATTAAATATCCTAACATTTTAGGATTGAAAGACCGACTAGTTTGACTTGTATATATGTAAAAATCGTTTAACTTTTGAATTCATTTTTTAATTTTTCAGTTCGATTTACTTGAATAACTCTAGTTGTGAAAATCAATTGACTTGTTAATTAATTGGAAAATTTTTATAAATTAATAAATTCTTAAAATTTAAAATTAATTAATTAATTTTATTTAACAATTTATTTTTAATTAAACTTCAAATTTTTTGATAGATAAAAACAATTTTATATTTCAAATTCTTAAATTTTATTCAATATTTAGCAAGTTTTATAACGATGTAATACCGGTTGTACTTTTAGATCTTAACATTCTTTTATTATCGATTTAATTTTTAGTTTCGTTTTTAAAATATTACCTAAAATTATTTATTCTTGAATTTTGTTATTCGTTTTAAAAAGACTTCTCGTAATTATCATAAAATTTCTTTTTTTGTCTAATTTTTAATGAATAATGTAACTAAATATCTATTTTTTGTTATAAATATTAAATTAAAGTTTTAAATTTGTTTTGAAATCAAACGGTAAAAAGATAATTAAAGAAAGAGGAGATAAGCATGTGGATTTTGCAGCTTTTATGACGTGTGTGTTTATTTTCAAAGGTTGGATCTGGTGTAGCCTACCCCACCATACGAGGGTTTGGTTTCAAACATTTACTTATGAGAATGACAATGCTTGCCCTTTCAGAATTCAAAATCTGTAGATCTAAAGAAGTGGACATCACGGGAGAGAGAGAGAGAGAGAGATTAAGTCAATGGAGTTCGTTGGGAGATATTTTAGCCTAATCATCTATCTTTTATATGAGTTTGGGTTGAAATTAATATATTTAATTTAAGTTTAGATTTGAATATTCAATTTTAAACGAATATGGGTAAAAAACTAAAAATAGTAATTGATTGAAATGGGCCAAGAATAGTAATGGGTTGAAATGGGCCAGCATAATTTTTGTGAGTAACTCGAAACATAGGTGGGCTTAAGTCACATTGTTTGGATTTGAGCTTGAATTTGAGCGGACTACCTAAAATATCATTTTAAAAATTTTACCTAAAATAACGTTGTTGTTGAGCGATAAAGTTTCAAGCCTTTCGAGTGGAGCCTTAAGTTTGGTGAACCAGTTAAGGCCAAATCCAAAATTTAGGTAAACAAAACTTGACTTGTTGACTTCAAGTTGAACTAAATTAAGTTAAAGTCGAACTATCGTTAAAGATGACAATGAATCGATTTGAGCTTAAGCTTAACCTAAAATTTTGTGTTCAGGCTCGACATAACACTGAGCTTCATTGGACTCAAGGCTCTAAGCTTAAGCCTAAGTCTGCTTGGGTTTGGGCAACTCAAAGTCTAATAGGGTTCAATTCAATATATTTTTAAAATTTAAAATGGCGTTGTTTTACTTAAAACAACATCATTTTATGTAATAGTTTTGAGCTTCGGGTCAAGCCAAGGTAGGAAAGCCTTATGAGCTCGATCAACTCGGATCAAATTGAGTTGAGTCAAGTCAGGTTGGGTAATTTTGTTTCATTACTAACTGTTAGGCCTAAATATAGACTCCAAATTAACAATTTTTATAAACTTGACTAATAGAACTAGTTTAAATAAGTCAAAATAAGTTTGATTATATTTAGACTCAAATAAAGAGTATTTTGGTTCAATGAAGTTCAAATGTTAAAAAATTTTAATTTCAAGTTGAGATCTTAATAGGTTAGACCCGATACTAATTTTTCTCAAATTATAGTTTTGAGGGAAACCAACCTCCTCACTAACTTAGATCAACATTGTTAATTCCGCACTCTTCTTTTGAATGTTACATAAAGCTTGTTTAGCAATGGTGGCATTTTGAATCGAGCTTAGGGTGAGTTGATCAAGTTATGATTAATTTGAATTTTTTTAAATTTTGGGCTTCATGTTGATTTTAGTCTTGGACTATCTGATTTGACCTTGCTCGAAGCACGAACTTTTCAAATGTTAAATAAAGAATGTATATATATTGTATTGTATATAATAAACATGAAATGGTAGCCAATCATGACAATTAGGTCCTACTCGAAGTCAACAGTCGATCGGGCCATAAGCCAGACTCAAGCTATAACTGTACAGGCTCAATCCTATTCGAGGCCTGATCAAGAGCTACAAAAAGATATCATTTTTAATTTTTAAAAAAAGTAATAAATCAGGTCGAGACAGCTCGCTTTAGGTTCTTATGCCCTGATATTTCATGGGTCGAGCCACCGGCCTTACCGATTATCATTCCTACAGCTTCTCAAGGGACAAATCCAAGGCATTACATTGTTTTGTTTCGTTTCAAAACAAGGATATTCTTGTTTTTTATGCTTTTATTTTCATATCCTAACGAATACTATAAGAGTTAACATAATGAATAGTCAAATCTATCCATTGACTATAAAAAATTAAAAAGAATATTTGAAAAGTATATGTCTTTTACTCTCTTAAATTTATTTTAAATTATGATCTTGGAGTCTCATATGCTCCTCAATATTTGATATACATCAACTAGAAAAACAAAAAAGGTTTTTTCTTGAGTGAGTCATTTAATCTTCTCCTTAATTGGTTGGCTTAAGATAAGGTGATATGTCAACTTCAACGGTTTATGTACTTTTATTTATACTTTTCCATGTCAGATTTGCATATCAACATAATATGAATAGTAGATAGGCCAGAAGGGTTCATGCACCCGTCATCTGTTCCAACACATGGCAGCACGGATGAGTACACATGACTTACGTGCGTGCTATATATGCCATACAGAGCCAGCGCAATTGCGCATGTTGGCCTATGAGTCACACACGCCACACAATTTCTCATCATATTGGTGTGTTTGGATGTGTGCACGCATCTAGAAGCGGGTCAAGCAATGTCGGCGTGTAGTGCACTCGTTATTGGTTGATGCACACCCATGACATCAAAGTGACGTCATGCTGACATAATCACTACAGTGTTTGCTGACGTTAGCAGCCAAAAAAAGGAAACAATTTCAAAATCCCCGTAAGGGTTTCCCTGGTCCTTTTGGATCAATTTTTGGGTTTGACAAAATTTTAAGTGATATTTTTAATTTTTTATTAATTACGTTGGTAATTTTACTTTAGAAAAGGAAATGGGAAATTTTAAAGCCTTTTTTAAGTGCATTTTCGTGCAACGAATGTGTCATTAGTGAGATACATGAGATTCTCGTATTTCGGGTAGTCGATCTATGTTTGGTAAAGCATGATAGTCACTCTAATAAGGTTTTTAGTTACGAAAGTCTCAAAAAAAGTTTTCAAAAAAAGTCTTCAGCATGAGTATTTAAAGATAACACCGTGCTTTCAGGTTTAGCATTAACTAATGATTCGTTTTCACATACTGTATTTCCATATAAAGTGTAAGGATAACATAAGGATATATCTTTTGTGTTTGTGAGCCTTTTGAGTATTGATAAGATTGTAGTCACTACAGTAGCCTTACAAGTCAGTTTTGAATTGTTCTACTTGCATACTGAAGGATGTCTTTGGTCTTGTGTTTGATTATTTTGCCTATAGATGTTGACCTTACATGAGATTTTGAGATGTGCATAAAGGCATTAGATGGAAGAAAGTCATTGTTTAAATGATCTATTCGTCCACAAGTAGTAGTGTTATAAGAGTTGGTGGTTTGTACTCTTATCACTTTTATGTGGAGGTCTAATTGCATATATTATGTATTAAGCTTACAAGTATTTCATAGTATATGTGATCGGATTCTTGGCATAGATATTATTTTAATGCTTTAAGTATCACTATTGTCTTGCATTTGTGTTGATCTTTTCATTGTCCTTTTGCAGTCACATATTCTGTCAATAACAATGTTTTTGTGTTGATCTTTTCATTGTCTTTTTGCAGTCACATATTGTAACATCCCGTTACCGGAGTGACGGGTATGTCAGTAATTTGGATTGGGTTAGAATTGGGTATAGGCAAATGTGACATCGTGCATGCATTATTGTTTTTTTTATAGATATCGGTAACGGATTATTGACTACATAAGCAGATATATATATATGTACATACATGTATGACAATTCCCGAAGTGATTGAGTAAATCGGAAAATTTGTTATAATCGTAATGGTGAAAATTGGAAATTGAGAAAGAAGTGGATAAATTAGGTTGTGAATATAGAATTGGAATTTAAAGAAATGGAAAT
>JANTNU010000005.1:2681462-2692847 GCA_024752395.1 Erythroxylum havanense | reverse complement strand
AATGAAGTTGAGAGAGAGGCTATAAGAAATGTTCCATACTCTAGTATAGTTGGTAGCTTGATGTATGCTCAAGTATGCACTAGGTCAGACATTGCAATTACTGTTGGACTGCTAAATCGATATTTGACTAACCTAGGTATAAATCACTTGAATGCAATCAAACTAGTATTGAGATATTTAAAGGGTACTAAAGATTATATGTTGACATACAGATGAGTCAACAATCTAAAATTGGTGGGGTATAGAGATTTCAATTTTTCTATATGTTCGGATGATCAGAAGTCCTTTTTAGGTTACATTTTTATTTTAACAGAAGGTGTAGTATCGTAGAAGAGTGTTAAGCAGACACTGATAACTTCCTTGACTATATATGCAGAGTTTGTTGCATGCTATAAGCTGGTTCACAAGCAGTTTGACTCAAAAACTTAATTTATATATTGTCTGTGATAGATTCAGTGGCTAGATTCTTTTGATTGTATTGTAATAATCTTACTGCTGTGTTGTTTATTAACAACAATAAGAATATTACAGAGTCTCAGCATTTGGAGGTCAAATACTTTACCATTAAGGAGTTGATACAAAAATGTGACATTAAAGTGGAGCATATAACGACTAAGGAGATGTTAGCTGATTCTTTAACTAAAGAACTTCGACCGCTTGTGTTTGAAAGACATGGATCCAGTATGGGTGTGTTAAAGTCCTTAGATAGTGTTAGTTAGGGATCGTTGTTTTTGCTCCTTGTATGTTTATACATTTTGATGTATTATAATACTATGATTGTTTATTAATAAATATGATAATCTTTTTATCCTCAATAATACATGTTTTTGTGTAAAGTCATAATACATGTGAAAGTCTTAATATTTGTGTCAATCTTAAATATTTTAAAGATCATTGGACATATATACAGATTGACCTTAAATCTATGTCATTGTGACATATACAATCTAATACGAATATGCATGAATTTGAAAATGACATAGGGAGATATAAGTTTTTAATCCCGTAAAAGTTTTTAATGCAGTTCAGCATTCAGTTAGAGAATATAAAGATTTTTTCTAATGCAGCTTAACATTTGGTAAGAGAAAACAAAATTTTTTTGATGCAGTTTAGCATAAGGTTTAGAGAGATCGAGACCTGCAAACAAAAGGTGATACATATTAGATCATACATGTATCATCTTAATTTGTCACATTCCATTTTCTCATTCATATTAGTAGGTTATAAGATATGTGTGATTATATTGGACTTGTGTCACACATGACACATATGTTTGATATCTTTTGATATCGAAAGTCTTGTGGGATGGAATGTTAGACATTCATTATCTTCAGATCAAATGTTTTTAATTTTTAAACTTTGTATTAATATAGTAGCGTGACTTAATCGAATTTTTAAAAATGTTTTAATCTTGAGATAGCACCACAATTAATTATTGCCCAAATTCCTAATGTCAAACTTGAGGGCCATTTGGCAATGTTCTAGCTTGTCTTCAACATCTCTGTGTATAGATGCATTATTTTTATTGATTTTGCTCTATTCTCTGCCAAATGGAGTGGCCAGGGAGTGGCGCATTCACATGTATATTGCGTGCATTCATGGATACAATCATATATACCTATATATATAGTTCAACAACTTGGGAGCATTGAGGATGTTTGGCACATCATATGTAGGCCAATCTCAATTTTGTCAAAATGTTCTACAGGGGTAGTTTATTGGCAGCCACCAAAAGAGGCAGTAGAGAAGATTAAAGACCTCATAGGGGACTAGGGGAGCCTACTGTAAGTCGTTATGGTGCAGACGAAGCAATTCCTGTACTGGGTCAAGTCCAATTAAATATATATTTGTTTTTTATTTTAAAAACAGAGTAACACAGGGGAACATATTATTCCTTGGACTCAGAAGGTGGAACGTCCACCTTAGACGCCCTCAAATTTTGGCCTGATATTGTATGAAGAAGGTAAATCACTGTTTGATCCCAGCTAGTTTTTCGGAAAGGTAACCTAATGCTCGATGTGCACAAGGAGTCACCACATTGGATGAGTTCCCACATTGCTGTTACCAAGACTCAAATTCAAAATATTAGATTCACTTTCTTTCTCAATAACCAACTGGATTACCCATGCGAGAGATTATTCCTTGATGAACGTGGAGGGATTGAGGAAAATGGTAAAAAGCACTGTTCACACAGATGCAACAGGTACATACGTTGTGATAAGACAATAGTTGGAAACCCAGAAAGATAGGTGAAAGCCACCAATCTAGACTCTGCCCTTCACTGTCGTGCTCAATAGTCTTCACAACAAACATTGGGGCCCCCAAATTTTGGGTTAAAGTCGATCCAGAATCTCCGCATATGTGCCTGTCGGTCGTCTGGTCTTTTTCATCCTCCGTCATCATCCCTAATCACCACCACCCAACACCACCACTTGAAATACTGTTTCTCCCTATTAGCCAACGGTATCAAGTAATGTATGTGTTTTATAATTATTTCGTGTCAGTCTTAATAATATCTTTTGTTCATAATTTGTTATGAAAACTTAACAAAATATTACTTTTAAGACTTTTATGATTTAGTTAAATTTTTTAACAAATTGCCATAAGGTTTTATCTTGAGTGAGTCATTAAGTCTTGCCTTAATTGGTTGGCTTAAGATAAGGGGATATGTCAACCTTTGTACTTTTATTGATTCTTCCCGTGTCAGACTTGCATTTCAGCGTAACATGAACAGGAGATAAGCCAAAAAAGGGCTCCGCCTTTCCAGCTTTTTGCTTTTTGGAGTATTCTACAAAAGAAAACATTGTGAAGGTACAATGTTTATGATAAAAGATGGATTGCTTCGTGGGGTCGTGGAGCTGTGGCCAGCTCCTTTTCCCGTGCTTTTACTTTTCGGCTATAAATGTTGTTCTGAGGGCCTTATGGTTTAGGCGGGTCTTTAAGACTAGAGGTCATTTGGTAGAGTTGCTGAGGAGATTGTTGGTGTTGAAGGGAAGAGTGAGATGGGTACGTATGCAAGGCTTGCCAGGAGGGCTGTGAAGACTAATACTCCTATTATGGTTGAGGTACTAATTAGAAGTCAGAATCCATTTATGGCCGGATCTCTTTGTTTTTCTCAAAAGCACACTCCCACACGCTTATCAGAAACATAGTATGCTCACCATGTACTTGAGAAGGTGTTCAAATAATTGTTTTTTAATTCACGATTAGTTTGTGCTATGAAAGATAGTGTCTTGCATTAAGAAAGTTCCTACCTTTAACTGTGCGATGCATGTGTGTTGGTGAATGTGAGAGGAAAGAGTGGTTCATGATGCAAACGTTAAATTATGCCTAAAGATGAGGTCTCGTTGTCTTTTATTTAACTTTATGGTAAGACTGACGAAGTCGGTAGCTCATTATCATACTGTGGAAATCGTGTTTGTCTTTTGTTTTGCAGATACAGAAATTAGTTCGAGGAGTACCAAATGCCATGTCACTGGCCCAGGTTTGTTACTCCTTTTCCACAACTGTTTTTCTTGTTTATAAATGGTATAAGGGCATTGGAAACCGAAATGAGCATTGGCCATTTTAATTTCCATTGCTAACTTGTTTATTACTCTGTACTTTAATTATAGAGCTACCATGTGGAGAATCAAAAACTTCACATTCTTTTCAAGGATAAGGGCATGATGAGTTTCAAAATCTGATAATATCTTGTGTGTTAAACAAAATCAAGAGTCTTTGGAAGAAATAATGTGGAAAAAAGAAGAGAACTAGACATTTCTGAGACGGAATCGCATCAATAATTAGTAGCAGATGACATTTACCTAAGCAATTTAAATTATATGTTGGTTTCCTAATGTCAAACTTGAGGGCCATTTTGCTATGTTCTAGCTTGTCTTCAACATTTCAGCGTATAGATCCATTATTTTTATTGGTTTTGATCTATTCTCTGCCAAATGGACTGGAAAGGCAGTGGCGCATTCACATGTATATTACGTGCATTCATGGATACAATCATATATATGTATACATATATAGTTCAACAACTCGGGAGCATTGAGGATGTTTGGCCCTTTAGTGCACATCATATGTAGGTCAATTTCAATTTTGTCAAAATGTTCTGCAGGGGGTAGTTTATTGGGGACCACCAAAAGAGGCACTGGAGAGGATTAAAGACCTTATAGGGGAGCCTGTTGTAAGTCGTTATGGTGCAGATGAAGGAATTCCTGAACTGAGGGAGGCATTGCTGCAAAAGGTACAACCAATGTCTACTCTGTTAAAGTTGATGATTGTTGATCTGGCCAACATTGGCATAGGTGGAGCCAGAGCATGAGAAAAATGACTAAATGAGGCAATTAGCACGGAAAAGGTGGCTTTAAGAAAGATCAGAAGTTATCACAGACTTTATTGTTTCTTTTCTGTGGTGATGATCTTCTGTTGAGCTATGCCATATATCCTTGCCAGTGTCGCTTGCTAGAGAATTCTTACCTTGAAGTTAGTATTGCGCATTGATAGTTGTTACTGATATACTTCCTGTTGCAGTTGCGAGAGGAAAATAAGTTGGTGAGATCTTCAGTAATGGTTACTGCGGGTGCAAATCAGGTGGGTTATAACTTTAATGTGAATGAAAAAGAACTTGCCTTTGGGGATCATGCCCTCTGTGTTTCTTCCTTTTACTTAAAGAATGTGTGACACCAGCAATGAAGTTGAGGGTTGGAATGCTGTTAAGAGTACCTTAGAGAGAAATTTTAAGTACTTTCATTCATTTAATTTTCATTTTTTTTCTTAAGACTATTGTTTCTGCTCCATGGTTGAAAGAATTGTTCATGAGTATTGAAAAAATAGTTGCTTTCGTGAATGATAGGCGTTCGTGAATCTTGTTCTTGCACTGTGTGATGCTGGGGATTCAGTTGTCATGTTTGCTCCCTATTATTTCAATGCATACATGTCCTTCCAGATGACAGATATCACTAATATACTAGTGGGTCCTGGCAATCCAGTGACACTTCATCCAGATCCAGGTGATACTTCATAACCTTTCAGTTCATTTTTATATTTTCCATGGATAACGTGGTTAATTTATATGCAAGGTTCTTTATCGAAATAGTAAAGGCAGATGCTTCACAACCATTCATTTCATAGTGGTTTATTTTCGTTGGATAATGTGGAAAATGTATTTGAAACGTTCTCTATTACTTGTAATAAAGTTTTGTGCATCTAACATACAGGACAGTTTGTGATTCTTTGATCAAAACTAACAAGGATTTGAGTTTCCGTGGGAGGTGCTAAGTTGAGTTTCTTGCTGCATTTTGTGTATTTGCTTAGGTAATTGATGAGTGTTGCCTCAAATTTCAGATTGGTTAGAGAAGACACTAGCAGAAACTCAGCCAGTCCCAAAGGTTGTTTCTGTGGTTAACCCTGGCAATCCGTCTGGGACCTACATTCCTGAGCCCCTGCTCAAGGTTCTGTCTTTCTTTCTCTCCATGGCTACATGTTGTTCTGTGTGTTTGTTCACGATACTCAATACACATTCTTGAAAGTTCTTAATAACATTTCACCCTTTTGTTAATGGTCATACTTTAAATTTCTTCTTGTTCATCTTCAATATGATAAGTTGGCAGTTTTCTTTGTGTTGAGCAGAGGATTTCAGATCTTTGCAGACAAGCAGGATCCTGGCTTATTGTAGATAATACTTATGAGTAAGTCATTCCTTTTCTGTGGTAGATGCATTTGTAGTGGTAATTCCATGTAGCATAGGTATAAAGTTGTTGAAATCTCACCGGTTGTGGAATCATTGCGAACATGATGTCCGTCCTTTTTCCCTAAACTTCCTCCCAAATGCTGCCTGTTGATGCATATGTTGTGAATAAGGGATGGCAATTTTACCTATAAGAGAAGAATGACATTAACAGACCTGCTATGGTCTTTGAGGAAGTTTTAGTGATTCTAAATTTAACTTATCATGCTAGACCAGTGCTCGGTGCTATTATAACTTTTCTTTTCACTCCTTACCATGTTAATTTCATATGAACCGTCTCTACTTGGCATGTATTCTTTCTCAATGCTTAATGTTTAGTAAGTTGCAATCTAATTATGTAGCTCCAATTGACTCATTCTTTGTAGGTACTTCATGTATGATGGTCTAAAACATACATGTATTGAAGGAGATCACATTGTCAATATCTTTTCCTTCTCAAAAGCTTATGGGATGATGGGATGGCGAGTTGGATATGTAAGTCGATCTATATCTTCTCGGTGCTCTTAAAATTTCATTTAGGTTGTAGAAGTTTGCGTGGAGGCATGAGTCTACTCTGTTGTCAGTCTTATTTCTGTAGACTTTTTCTTCCCTCAGATAGCATATCCATCAGAAGTGGAGGGCCTCTCTGCTCAACTACTCAAAATCCAAGACAACATACCGATATGTGCTTCAGTAACATCTCAATTCCTTGCCCTTTATTCCTTAGAAATGGGTCCTGAATGGGTCACTGAGCGAGTGAAAGAGCTTGTAAAGAACAGAGAAATCCTTTTAGCTGCACTCTCCCCATTAGGACAAGGTTCTGTGAAAGGTGGAGAAGGTGCCATTTATCTGTGGGCAAAGCTTCCAGACGAGTACGTTGATGACACTCAAGTTGTTCGCTGGCTTGCTACAAGGCACGGGGTGGTGGTGATTCCAGGGCGTCCCTGCGGATGTCCTGGTCATATCAGGATATCATTTGGGGGGTTGACAGAAGATGACTGCAAAGTTGCTGCTGCGAGGCTGAGAAGAGGGTTGGAAGAACTCATGGAGGACGGGATGGTGCAGGAATCGGTTAACAACAGAATGGTGGTGGAGCAGCTCCATAACTCCACCGGTTAGTTTGGCAAGTCACAGGAAAAATCAGATTACCAGTCTGCAGCATGTTCATGACTGGTGCATTTCAATAAACTCATGCTGCTTGAAGCAATAAATTGTGAGGAATCACACCACATTAGTTGGATAAAATTGAATATGGTCTTAAGCTACTTGTCAAGTGGTAGCAACATTGTAAGCCTGAGCATTTGAATGCGTGAAACTATCATGTTACTTAAGCTCGCAAACAATGCCTGAAAAGATATACATCTAAAATTATATCACATTCCGTCTGGAGTCTTGCAATAAAGTGAGATATAAGGAGGTCTGATAATACACAGTCTTATCCTTATTTTTTAAAAAAATTGATTCAAATTTAAGTATATTTAAATTAAATTTAATTCATTAACTTCAAATAATTCATAGAAATTACAAATACAAATTCAAAAATAAAGGATAGCTCTACTTGAGTAGAAGCAAAAGCTTAAAGGGTGACACAAATGCTTTAAACACTGGGCCTACAACACACTTACATCTAACGGCTAAGAGACCGCTCCAAACAATCTTCAAGCACTGGACATTTGACCATCAAGCCCCCAAACCAACACCAATGTTACATTGTTAGCCAACCCAGAAAAGGGAAGAGAGCAACAAAGTAGCGGTGGGGACAATTTTGTCATTTCAAAACCACTTCCTCACCGGTTCCGTGACCGTTTAGACGTCGACGTCGGGAAGCGCTTGTGTCTGGTCAAGCTAAGAGAGAGAGAGACGGTTTTGTAGAGAGGGAAAATTTCTGGAGATACAGAGCGAGAGGAGAAAAATGGTGGGAAATTCACTTGGAGGATTGCAAGATCACTTGAAATTGGCGAGAGAGTACGCTCTTGAAGGCCTCTACGACACTTCCGTCATCTTCTTTGATGGCGCCATTGCCCAGATCAACAAGTACCCTTTCTCTCCTGAGCTAACTCCCCAAGTTCTCCTTTTTGTTGTTTATTGTCGAATCTGTACCTAAAGTTATGAACTTTTTTGATGGAGATGAGATTTGTGAAAGTGGGCATCTTTGATTTTAATAGAAGTTCGTTGTTTTTTCAAATTTTTTTGCTTGATTGGTTTTAGATTTTGTTGAAGTTTTCTGTGGTCTGTTTGGTAGAACTTGATATTTTTTCCTGGTAACTCGCACTCGTTTGCCTCTTCAATTTGTTCGTTCCATCGTAATTTTTTTTGCTCAAAAAACAAAGTTGAAGTGAATGTTGAGCTGAAAGGACGCATCTTTTGCTACAACTAGGGTCTGTTTTTATGTTTGTTCCTAAAATGGCTGAGTTGTACGGATGAATCACATAACAATACTTGAAAAGTTTCTATTTGGAATATATTTCTGGTAACTTAACGTTGTGTTGGATTCTGCCTGCATAGCTTTTTAACTACTGCTTGGTGGGCTTATTCTCTAATCAAAATTGATAATAATATTTAGGCACCTTAGTACACTTGATGATCCTTTGATTCGGACCAAATGGATGAATGTAAAGAAAGCTCTTTCAGAGGAGGCAGAAGTGGTGAAACAATTGGATGCTGAGAGAAGGGCATTCAAAGAAACTCCAGTGGGCCGTCGTGTTGCATCACCACCAATTAATGCTAAATCGTCATTTGTTTTCCAGCCTCTGGATGAGTATCCGACTTCCTCTGGTGCTCCCATTGATGATCCTGATGTGTGGAGGCCCCCAAGTCATGATCCAACAAGTAGGAGATCTGCAAGGAGTGGTCAAGTTGGTATGAGGAAATCACCTCAAGAAGGAGGCTGGGCTCGTGGAGGCTCATCAAGAGCTGCCACAACTGGCCGTGGTGCTAAGACTGGTGCTTCTGGAAGGGTGAACTCAGGGGTTCGAGCATCAACTGCTGGAAAGAAAGGCACTGGTGCAGGGAAATCTACCAAAGGGGATTCAGCTGTAAGTTTTCCTAATATACTCCCTAGTGCTTGAAGTGAATTGATATATATGGTGGACTAGGAATTTGAATTTGCAAACAGAGTTTTATGTACATGGTAGGAAATCTATTTAGCCTTCATATATTCCTTGTGATAGTTTCCAGTTTATCAAAATCTTATCCATAAAAATGTACTTTGTCCTAGTTGTTCGATGTTTTGCAATATTGACAGAAAGTTCTTGTCTAGGTTCCAATAATATTGTAGGTGGCCTTGTGGCTTGCTATATATATATTTTTCTTTTCTTGCCTTGGTGATTTCTCTTGTAAATTGACATCATATTTTGTATTGCCTTTGATGGACTCTTTAATATTTATATTTCATTTTTAAATCACAATTGACATTAATATTCTATGAGGATGACTCCAAGTTTTTTGCAATGAATATTGGGCCATTTAGTTTCCTTCTATCTGCACATACTAACCTAAATATATTGCAATTTTTAGAATGGCGATGCTGAAGATGGAAAATCTAAGAGGATACAGTATGAAGGACCTGATCCTGATTTGGCTGCAATGCTTGAAAGGGATGTACTGGAAACTAGTCCTGGAGTGAGATGGGATGATGTGGCTGGGCTTAGTGAGGCAAAGAGACTTTTGGAGGAAGCTGTTGTCCTTCCTTTATGGATGCCTGAATATTTCCAGGTATTCTTGAATGATTGAGTTTTATATTTTCATCATGTCAGAATTTTTAATTTTCTGTTTTATAATTGTTTTAACTCATTTCTCTTATCTCTTGAAGGTCTTGATTAGCAATTATCTTAGGTCATACTAGGGCTCAGTTTTCTTTATCTTCTCTGCAGGGAATTAGGAGACCTTGGAAGGGTGTTCTTATGTTTGGCCCTCCTGGTACTGGAAAGACATTACTTGCTAAAGCTGTTGCTACTGAGTGCGGCACAACATTTTTTAACGTTTCCTCTGCCACTTTAGCTTCAAAATGGCGTGGAGAGAGTGAACGAATGGTTCGATGCTTGTTTGATTTAGCTCGAGCTTATGCTCCTAGTACAATTTTCATCGATGAAATTGATTCTCTATGCAATGCCAGGGGGTAAGTTCTTTACTTTTTTAACCTTTGAAGCTTAAGTCTCGCTTACTCCACCAAACTGCTATATGGTTGAAGATAAGTATATGAGTTCTTTGTGTTATGAAGTCCACTTCCAATTTGTATTTTTCACAAAAACACATGAAGTTACTTTAAATCTCTCTCGTTCTCTTGCTTTCTCCCTCTTGCTAAATTAACATGTAACTACACATTCATTGGCAACTGCTAATTACTGCTTTTGCGTGATTTATGTTCATCAACAATTTTATGTAGCTTCATTGGCCACTGAACTCGGGACTTTGTCTTTCTAGTGCTTCAGGGGAACATGAGTCATCAAGAAGGGTCAAGTCTGAACTTCTGGTTCAGGTAGATGGTGTAAACAATAGTTCCACAAATGAAGACGGAAGTAAGAAAATAGTGATGGTTTTGGCAGCTACTAACTTTCCGTGGGACATAGACGAAGCGTTAAGGTTTGGCCGCCCCCCTGTTTCTTCTGTTTGTTGTATTTTCTTTTTTGTGCGTGGATAGTTTGGCCACCCTCTGTTTCTTCAGTTTGTTGTATTTTCTTTTTCGTGCGTGGATGGTACATCGAATCTCATATGTGCAGCTTGTCAGGTTATCGATTCTTGCTTTGTCTTATTTGATATGAATAAATGTAGGAGGAGGTTGGAAAAGCGTATTTATATTCCACTTCCAAATTTTGAGAGTCGGAAAGCGCTTATCAACATCAACTTAAAAACTGTCGAGGTATGTTTGCAATTCTTGCCGACTCTTCCTTTTAGGCCATCTCATTCTAACATTTGTTGTTTCGGTATGGATCTTATTTCTTGTCCAACAACTTGGCACAAATAATGTGCACTTGGTCTAGTGTTTGATGGATGATGCTGATATATTAGGTGGCTGCTGATGTAAACATTGATGACGTAGCACGTCGGACAGAGGGATACAGCGGAGATGATCTTACAAATGTGTGCCGCGATGCTTCCTTAAATGGCATGAGGCGCAAGATAGCTGGAAAGACGAGGGATGAGATTAAGAACATGTCTAAGGATGAAATTTCAAAAGATCCAGTTGCAATGTGTGATTTTGAAGAGGCTCTGAAGAAGGTACAACCAAGTGTTTCCCAAGCTGATATCGAAAAACACGAAAAGTGGTTCTCTGAATTCGGGTCAGCTTGAATGGTTCTTCGAAGAAAACAAGCCTCTGATATGCTGTGCTGCACTTCTATAATTTCTTCATTCTGGTGTTTCTCATTCAATTGATTGTATTCCAATTGTTGGAGACGGCTTGGACTGTTGTGCTATTTTGTATTAGTAATGGCTGTCATCTAATGTAACTTTTCTCTGTAAAAACCTCATTCCATTAGCATATAATCAAACTGCTGAAGTTTGAAATGAATCATAGGACTTTGCATTTCAAATATTCTTCTTATTATTCTGTCCTCAAAGGAGTTGCAACATAATGAACATCAACATGTTTCGCAAATAATTCTGATTAGTGAACGAATTCGTCACTTAATTATGCGTTTTTGGCACGAATTGTGACAGTTTTCTGG
>JANTNU010000005.1:2602838-2618287 GCA_024752395.1 Erythroxylum havanense | reverse complement strand
CTAAACAGATAAAAAATAATAAATGTGCATATGTGATACTTGTTAAGACAATTTTTAGTTCCTTCGATGCTTCTTTTTGTTGCATATCAAAACAATGTTGGAATTGGGCAACCAATTCAAAATTGAAATATAACAAACAACAACTAAGAAATTAATGTAAGAGATTGCTATGGTAGATGCTAGCCTTATTTCGGAAATAGTCTCTTCAGATTTCTCGTATCATCGAGATTTTTATTGGGTGGTTATTGTTATTGTTGTTGTATTTAATTTTATAAGAATATTTTTCGGAGAAAATACCAAACCCTACTTAGGACAATAGTTATACAAGTTTAACATAGAGAAAGATTAAGAAGATCATCATTCCTCAATTCCTAGAATTGGATAAGTTTCTTGAAGTTGATCTTTGTATATTTTATTCCTCAATCCCTAGAATTGGATTAGGGAAGGATGATCTTCTTAATGACTATTTAGTAAACTGTAAGAATCTTAGGGGTGTATTAGTTTCGCAAAAATCTTCGATTTATCACAATCATTTCTAACACAATCAAAAATCAGAAAAATTAAATATATAAATATAAATCAACACTAAAATTTGGTAATGTAGTTTAACACACCTTACTTACGTCTGCAAGGCCCTCACTCAACTTAATCATTTCACTAACAACAATAGTTTTATACAAGGCTTTATTGAGTTGACAATACTCATCCCTTGACATTATCCCTCATCCTCACAACCCATGACATTATCCCTCATACTCATCCCTTGACATTATCCCTCATCCCTTGAGGTCAAGGGTTCGAGTCGTGGCCTCACCCTTGACCAAAGAGGACAGTACTGATTAAGGTTGGATGCCGCGGTATAACCCGCAAACACACGCCGCAGTATAACCTGCAAACACCTACGGGTGGGGTGTGGGGTCCAACATCAGCAATCTCACAATGTCCTCCAAAATTCCACGACAACATCATCCACACAAGACCAGGAAGAAGTGTTTTGGTAGAAGACCCATTCAGTTATGTTTTTCCGTAATACTCAAGAAGTTTTCACCAAATAGATTTCTTCGTAATACTCAAGAAGTTTTCACCAAATAGATTTCTTTCTCCATTCAATCAGTTACCAATCTTATCCAAAATGGCCTACTATCAAATTAAACAGAAGATAATCTGATCTCAATTATGATTTGAAACTAATCAAATCTAAATATCAAATAATGTCAAAATTAATAATAAAATATGTAGTATGTATTTTAACATAAACTTTGAAAATTTAATTGTAATTATACGAGAGAAGTGAGCGATTGTTACTCACTTATAATCCATCAAGGTTTTAAATTATGAATCACAAGTCACAATTTTAATTTCAATTTTAAAACTTATAATTAGGATCAACATTTTTAATCCAGTCTAAAATTAACTGGTAAGATTTAAACTGATTTGAATTTAGACTGAACTCAAGTCTCGAGTCAACAAATTACCATTATTTTAGAATAACTTTGGTTTGTAAATTTAAGAATTTAGAGATCAAAATGACGTTTGTTTAGTCAATTTTTCTAAAACAATATTATTTTAGTATCGGTATGATCTTTAGTCAAGCCTGGACCGCAGGTAATTTAGTAAGGGACATGTTAGATCTGAGTTAACCCTACCATAGACAACCCTATACTTATAGCCCATTAATTCATCAATTATCAACAATAGTTGCTGACAGAGATCTGTAGTACTTCACAACTGCAATTGAGTTATCTGCTTTATTGTACTCAAATCACAGAACAGACACAGCTAACAAGCAAAACAGAAACATATATATCCAAACCGCTCCAATCGTCTGTCCGATATAATATATCATTCAATACGAAAATCATCCAAGCAATATTTGGATTTCCGGCCAGCTCCTGATTGGAGTCTTTTTACTAATTCCTCAATCTTAAAAGGCTTGAAAAGCAAAGGATGTTCTTCGTCCACAAGCTCTTCTGGTGCTTTAACCAAGAACTCTTCATTAAAACCTGAAAACAATCCAATTGAGTACCTTGGCTGATTTCCAGTCATCATCACCCTATGATATGCAGGCTGCAGACGACCGTTTGTCCAGGCCTATTCATTCAAAACGCATAATAGTTAGCTTATATAAACATGCACCAATTTTTGCAGTCTCTTGTTTAGAACCTTGCAGACGCTATTTAGGAAGGTTCACTCTGCTATGCATATTCTACCACTTTGTTTGAGTTAAAACAAGAAACGACTCTTTGTATAGGATGTATGCATTGGATTAAGCCAAATATAACTAAAATCCAATTAATTTTTTTAAAAAGAAATAATTTTTTTAAAAGTATTTAGCCTTTGGAGTTTTTTAAATTTAATGTTAAACTTTTTAAAATTATTAATTTAATTATCTATTTGTTAGCCACATTAACAAAAATAAAATTTTGACCTCATTTGCATGAATTTTTTAAAAAATAGTTATTAAGTTGAAAACTTTACAAAGTTTGTACTAAATTGAAAAAATCTTTAAAAATAACGTTTTGACTTAATTTGTATAAAATTTAAAAAGTTAGCTACCAAATTGAAAACTTGACAAAATTTGGTACTAAATTGAAAAAATATTAAAAAATTATTTTTTAAATAACTAAGTTCATATTTAACGTGACCCATAGAATGAATATTTCTAAATTTAAATTAGATATATTATAAAACTCTTAAATTTAAGTTCATATCATAAAGTCATTTGTTTAAAAAAATTAGTGATTATACAAAATATCAATTATTTATTAGGTCATTTATTAAATTACAATGAATATATATTATTTTAAATAAAAAAATATTATCTCTTATAATAATATATAATATTAATCATAATTCACAATTAAATTAAATTAGATAAATATTTATAAAAAAATGCATAATTTTGATATGATTTAAATAACATAATATAAAAGTAGTAATAAATCTAAAATAAATATTAAAAGAAAATTATAAATTAAATGATTATTCGTTATTTATATACATTATATCGAGCTGAATTTTTTTATATAATTTAAATCTATTTATTAACATTTTTAACTTATTTTTAAAAATTAAATCCGACTCACATGTTGATTATTAAAACTCAATTTTTTTTAATTTTCGAAATTAACCCTTGAGAATAAATAAGTTGGGTGAATTTGTACAGCCGATTTAGACATTGAGATCCTTATATGAATAATCGCCTAATTGTAACTAATAGCATAAGTAACGGGACTTACATGGAAGGCCTCGCCAATAATGACGATAAAGGAGCCAGGTAAAGCTTTGATCTTGATCCACTCTCCTCCTTTGGCTTCTATCTCTATGCCATCACCCTGAAGCTGGTGCAGTATGGTAATCGTGTTCTTGTCTAGGTGAGCAGCCAATCCAAGCTGGTGTTTCTCAACGTTTTCGGGTTCGTCATATTTCATGACCCTCAGATTGTAGTTGGTCCGCTCGTTGAGCTCATCCAAGTACTTCTCAACTCCCAAGCTCTCAAGAATTACCCTCTTTGCTATAGCTTCTAGCTCAAGTAGTGGCTTTGAGAATGAGACCACGTTCTCGCTGAAATCATATTTGCATGTCAAACAAGCATGCACCAAAACATAAAATTTTGAAGCTTTCTGGTGATCGATCGACACTTGGAGAACAATTTAGTAACGATTACTTGGATCGAGTTTATCACTTGATTTTTACCTTGAATTCATTTAAGCAGAACTTGTATGGTTGATGTGATTGTGAAAAAAGAAAATATAAATAAAGAACCTGAAGCTTGGTTTTCCGTCAGGCCAGAGCATGTGGGAGAAGCTTTTGATGTTCTCCAACGAGCTTGGATCTCCAAGTCCGAGGCTCTCATACAGCTGAAGATTTGGCAGTTGTCCTATGTAGCCACTGTAAGCTCCTTTCCCGACATTTTTCATTTTGGTTTCCCTAGGTAGATCAAAGAGCTCTTTAAGTTCACTTACCATTCCCTGTCGAGTCTCTGAAGAAAGTTTGTCGAATAAAGCAACGAAGCAACCACAATCTTCACAGGCTTTGAGAACTTGGGATTTGGTGAAATCCCACTCTGGAGTGCCTGGCTTTAGGCTTGACTTAGAGAAATCTATAGTTGGAAGACTAAGATGGCCTTCAGACCCCATGATTCTTTCCAGAGGGTTGTTGATGTATTGTTGATACAACATTGCTTTAACGTGTATCAACTTATTTATAGCTCTGATAGATCGCAAAGCAACATAGTATTGATGATTCAAATGCCAGAGTTGGCAAAAGAGAACAAAAAAGTTCGGCTGATGCTGTGGCTTCGATGATGTTTGTTGTTAACTTGTTATAGATGTTATCGGCTACAGCTGTTTGCTTTCTCAAATTGAGATGCTTCTTGTGACATTGAAACTTTGAAAACTACCAGTTTGAAGTATCTATTTGAAGAGTCTAGATCCTCAGTTTAATATTATGATATTTTATTGTGTCTAATAAATCTCAGTCATTTATTTATGTGGATCTTGCATGAGTTTCGCGTAGGTCCTATAAAATAAATGGCTAAGATTCTATAAGACAGAATAAGACAGAGTAATATTAAACTTGTGTCTTGAGATAAACGTAAGATTTGGTGTTCAAAGGATCATACTGGAACCAATTTATTAAAAATATTAAATGAATAAATATATAACAAAGCATCGTACATATCTAAATTCAAATCACTTGTGAGAGTAAGATATACTCATTAGCATACGTGAAGACGCTAATTTTGTTAGCAATAAATAAGGAAAAGTTTTAATTGAGTCTTCTATTTTATTAAAAATGTATTTATCGCCTTAAATTATAATTATAATTAAATAAATTATAAATATGTAAATTATAATTAAACATATGAGTCATCCCTCTTTATCTTATTTGATAAGCTAGAAACCTGATCATGTACAAGATTTTTCTTACTATTATTTTGTACTCGTGTTTCTTGTTTTTGTCTTCCGCACAAGAAATCTTGTCCCAGTGCTATCATACAAATGTAGGCCTTCAAAATGATCGACATAATAAGAAAATATAGTCTTCCTTTTGGAAGCCATCGTCTTCTCGAATTCTGTAATTTCTAATTTTAAAGTAATAAAGGCCTAATTAATTAGACCGGTTAGAATTGATTACTTCTCAAATGTTGTTTAATTTTAAAAAGGCAAACATACGGAATAAATGCCTAATTAATTAGACTACTTATTATTATTATTATCATCATCATCATCATTATTATTATTAATGGCTACAAAAAATTGGTGATAGAGGTTTTTTTGGAGGACAATCAGATTCAACCATATTATATTAGTCTGCCTAGCCTTGTGCCGGGCCGGGCCTAACAACATGACACAGATTTAGACAAATATATTCAATGTTGGGAAGTATTACAGGGAAGAGATGGGTTGTCTCCTTTATTTTACATGAAACAAAACACGCCTGGAGTTTAGTAAACAGTAATTCATCCGCTATAGCAGCTAGAGATTCAAACATCTCTAACATAATAAAAGTAACTGGCTTGGAAACTTATACAAAGCTATTATAATGTTTAATCTAGTTTTGACCGATATACCATAGGATCAGACAATGCGATAAGCATCCAAACAGTACCTTGATCCCCTGCTTAACTCAGTTTGGATTTGTTTTATCAAGTCTATATAGACATAAGGCTTAAATAGCAAAGGATGTTCTTCATCCACAAGCTCTTCTGGTGCTTTTACCGTGAAAGTGTGATCAAATCCTGTGAAAATTCCTGCTGAGTATCTTGTCTGATTTTCAGTCATCTCCACTCGATGATATGCTGGTTTTACACGACCATTTGTCCAAGCCTACAAAATTCAAGAGGAAATGAGCATGATCAAAATCAAATCCTGCAAAAGGTCTGAGTTCCATATTCAGATAGGAAACAAATGGCCGAATGAGCCTTACGTGGAAGCTCTCGCCAAACATGACGACAAATGAGTCATGGGAGGGCTTGATCTTTATCCAATCTCCAGTTTCAGCTTCTATCTCTAGCCCATCACCTTGAAATTGGTACAATATTGTCATGGTGTTCTTATCAAAATGAGCAGGCAATAGTATCTGATCTTCGTCACCATTTTCTGGTCGATTATAACTCATAACTCTTAGAGTGTAGGTGGTGGAGTCCTTGTGCTCCTCCAAGTACTTCTCCACACCCAAGCTCTCATAAACTATCCTCTTTATTAGAGAATCGAGCTCAAGTATTGGCTTTGTGAATGACTCCACATTTTCACTGAAACAAATAAGTTCGACATGTTAGCAGATGAAACATGCACGAAGGCAAAAGAAGTTAAGGAACAAGGTGATAAGCAACCTGAAACTTGGTCTGCCCTCAGGCCAAATCATGTCGACGAAGCTCGTGATGGTATCCAAAGAAATGGGATTTCCAACCTCAAGGTTTTCAAAATTGGGAAAATTCCCTATGTAGCCATAATATGGTCTTGTAGACAATCTTTGCAATTTGGTTTCAACTGGTAGATCGAAAAGATCTTTTAGTTCATTGACCATTCCCTTTCGAGCTTCTACAGGAAGTTTGTCGAACGAAGCTATGAAACAGCCATAATCTTCAGCGGCTTTCATAACGTGGGATTTAACCAAATCCCACTCAGGAGTGCCTGGTTTCAGGCTTGACTTGGAGAAATTTATTGTTGGAACACTGAGGTGACCTTCTGAGCCCATGGTGAATCTCTGGTTATGTTTCTTGATGCAAGAGATTCAATACCTTAGTGTGCATCACCCGATTTATATTTAACGCCTTAGCGTGTGTAGGAAAAGATTATTAATCAATTATTAATTATTTATTTTTAATATATAATCCTCTTAAATTTAAATTAGAATTATAATTTTGTTTAGATTTAGGATACCATTGATGACATAAAAATAGATACACGATAGCATGATTTTCTATTGGTATGATGAGCAAAAATTAAATTTTAATGAAGACGTTCAAAATTCAGAAATTATAATATCTCAAATTCTATATTAAAATGAAAGATGATTTAATCAACTTTTCATTAACTATTTTTAACCATATATCTTTAAACTTGAATTAAAAAATTATTATTGAATAAATTAATAGATAATAATAATAATAATAATAATATTCATATTTTTTATACAAATAATATTAATATTTACTGTAGTAAATATGATTGAATTTAAGTAATTGATGGACTTAAATAAATATCTGCTTTGACCAATTATTTTCTTTAAAATTGAGGTGAATTATAATATCTCGAATCATAACTTGAATTCTTTAATCTCTTAATTAAAAATGTTCTTAAAGAAGATAATTCCACCAATGGGACCACCGCCTTAACTCTATTCCAACAGAACATTGGCATCCAAATTATGTACATATAGGAAACAACTATAAGAAACGTAAGAGATCGCGTATGCAGATATGAGCAGTACTTCGGTTTAACAAAAAAAAACAGAAGAAAGGGACATTTGACCGAACTGATTGTACAATAATTACTTGTTGATGTTGCAACAATCTAAATTCGAGTATTATTTAAGTGCAGGTGATTGCAAGCATGATCTATTATATTTATATATATCAGGAACCGTCGCTGCCTTTGGGGTATTTAATAAATGTTAAGATATATTTAATAAATGTTAAGATATAAATGCGAAACATTCTTGATACTAGCAAGCTAATGGGTGACAATTTTGATTATTGATACTGTAATATGAGAATTGTTTCTCAAGCATGAAAAATTTATCGATGTGATTGATAAACCAACAAATGAAGCGTCTCTTGAGAGAATTGATGGATGCATATTTTACGTATAATGAACAAAGTACTAATACTAAGTGCATTATTCCGGCATCAATGAGTTCTGAACTCCAAAGACAGCATGAAGGTATGAATCCTCCATATATGATTGAGCATCTTGAGAAGATGTATATGTTGCAAAGTAAGACTGCTAGATACCAGTTATCTAATTCCCTATTCAATTCTGAACTGAAACTCACATTTCCTGTAGGACCCTATGTTCTTAAGATGATTGATCGTATAGAACAACTTAAGAAGTTAGGGTATTCACTAAGGAAAGAGTTGTCACAAGATTTGATCTTACAGCCTCTTCCTAATATTTTTTCACCATTTATTGTTAACTTTAACATGAACAAGATGGACTGTGATCTTCATGAAATGCTCGACTTGTTGATCAATTATGAAAATCAAGTAGCATCATCTGAGAAGGTGAAAGTGTCAAGGTCTGTGAACCTAGTTGGTAACTCTTCTAAGCGTAAGTGGAAGGCCAAGAAGAAGCCCAAGAAAAATCATCTTGCACCCAAGGGTATTTGAAACAAATCCAAGGGTAAGGAGAAAAAAGTTGACCAAAAGGATGTTGAATGTTTCTTCTGTACAAAAAAGGGATACTGGAGGAGGAATTGTCCAGAGTATGTGGCTACTTTGAAAGGCAAGAAACAATGTGAGACATTTATGAAAAATGTTTTCATGATTTCTTTAACTACTATTGATTCCACTAAATGGGTATTAGATACTGGTAGTAGCTTTAACATCTGCAATATGTTGCAGGGTCTAAGGATTAGTAGGAGATTGAAGAAGGGAGAAGTTAAACTACAAGTTGAGAATGGAGCAGGTGTTATTGCCCTAGCTGTAGGAACTACTTCTCTTATTATGCCTACAGGAAAGACTTTGTTATTAGAAAATTGTTATTATGTTTCTAAATTTGTTTTGAATATTGTTTCCATTTTGTCATTAGGCAAGCGTAGATTTCAGATAATCTTTAAGAATAACCAATGTAATATATTTCATGGTGATGAATTATATATAAGTAGTTATTTACAATATGATCTTTATGTCTTACCTGAAATAGTTGTTTATCCAATCAGTAAAACGTCGATAAATAAATATTTGATAAATTAATAATCTCGATTAAATAATAATTTTTTTTCAGTCATGACTTGGGCCAATGGGATAAAATAATAACCTCACCAAATGCATAAAATAATAATTTTTAAAAAAATTCCTTAAGGCCCACTGAAAATATAAAATAATAATTCATTAAATAAGTATGACAATTACATATATAATTCATAAAATAAAGCACTTCCTAAACATTTTTTTCAAACTTTATGCTTTCCTAAAATATATATCTATAGTCAATTGATTCTTCTTTTCATTCGAACTGAATTCAATTTCATCTTTAACTTTTTGGAGGGCATAAACTACATTCAGCACATTCTTCTCATTTTGAAGCAAATAACTTTTCAAAAACTATACGACAAGAAAAGCTTTTTTTAGAGAAACATGTGGTATAGCGTTACTATCATCTGGATCTTGATTGTCATCATCTTCTATACCCATTACTCCTTGAATAATTTCTTCATCCGTAGGTGATTCTATTAAAGCTTCATTTTCACTAGGATAATTCAGAATCTACTCTACATTCATGACATTTCTATAATGTAAATTAGAAATAACTTCCTCTAATCTTTGAATGCCTTCAACATCATCAGTTTCTTCTTATAATATACCTACATGCACTCTATTTTGAATCACACTAACCTAAGATTAATAAACTTATTTTTGACAAGATTAATAAACTTAGATACAATGCACCATCATATTAATTGTTTATTTATTTTCTTTTCTTTGTTATTGAAAAAATTAATTGTTTAATTTGACAAATATAATGTACAGAATAAAAATTATTCTATAAATTAATAAATATTAATCTATCAATAAATTAATAAAATATTTATTTAACGATAAATTAATAACTTTATATAAGATAATAATTTTTCAGGTCCCAAAAATATTTATTTATAGAGGTTTTACTGTATGAATTTTTCTGGTCAAAAAAGGAAGAGAGATAATCATGTAAATAAAACTTATATATCTTTGGTATTGTAGACTTGATCATATTAGTAAGAAAAGAGTAAACAAGTTGCACAAGGAAAGATGCATTAATCAATATGATTATGAATCATATGAAACTTGTGAATCTTATCTCAAAGGAAATGACCAAATCTCCTTTTACTGGAACTGGAGAGAGAGCTAGTAAACTTTTAGGACTCATACATATTGATATATGTGGGCCTATCAAAGTTCAACCTAAAGGTGGATATTCTTATTTTATCACATTCATTGATGATATGTCAAGATATAGATTTGTGTATCTTATGAAACACAAGTCTGAATCATTTGAAATGTTCAAAATATTTCGTAGTGAAGTTGAAAAACAAATTGGTAAGAGGATTAAGGCACTAAGATTTGACTGTGGCAGTAAGTATCTTAGTGATGATTTTGTTGATTATCTAAGGCAAGATCGAATCTTGTCTAAATAGACTTCTCCAGGAATACCACAAAAATAATGGTGTTTTAGAAAGGAGAAATCGAACTTTATTGGATATGGTGAGATCCATGATGGGATTCATTGATCTTTCTATCTTTCTATGGGAATATACTTGTTGCGGTCTAAACAAAGCGATATAAATTGAATTATATCTAAACCAATTAGAGGCAAGTGCACCCCGTCGACAAGTAATATAAATCGGTAAGAACTGGATATCATACTTAAGGAAAAAAAAATTCAACACGTAAGACAATTAAATTAAACGATGAAAAATTACTTAGACGATCAAGAATTGATTGATTTGAAAATAAAATAAAATAAAGTAAGAAAATTAAGAAAATATAAAAATACAAGGTATGAATTAAAATGACTAGATTTTATCAAATGACAAAAATCGGTTAAGGTATTAGATTTCAATTGGATTAGACACTAAAAATAAAATTGTAACGGTAGATTGATTTAGGAAATACTTCACTTAAGTAAGTCGAGCCCAATGTTCATGGTGTTCCCTTCTCTTCTAAATCCGAGTCACTACTTGGTCCGTAGAAAATTCGGAATAAAAGGCGTTAAATACAAGAAGCCTAAAATTAAATTCGTTAATTCTAGGTATCCTCACACAAGATCCTAAGGTTGGTTTACACTTTAGTCTCAAGTATGTCGCTTGATTAATTTTTCGACAAATTAAATCTCATTGGTTGTTGCATTCAATCATCTAAGGTCTTAATCTAGTTGATCAAGCTAAATTATGACTAAATATGCATTTAATCAAGCAAAAATCAATACCACAAAAATTATCCTAACCCAATATCAATCATAACCTTAACCGAAAAGAAAAACTTACTCACACATATTTATCAATGTAACATAAATCATGGTCTTAATATATGTTTGCATTGATTAAATCCACAAAATTAAAATAAATACGGAATTAAAAATAAATTAAGAAAATAAATTAAAACACCCCTTTTTTTCTAGCTCCCACGTTGCTTTTTCTCTAGCTCTCCACGTTATCTTCAATTGTTTATCCTTCAACCAGCTGCTTCAACGTGAGTGGAGAGTGTATGTTAAGTGGGGCTGTTTTCGTTACTCTCTTCCTTGCTGCCAGCTGCTAACGTTGTTAGTGGAGAGTTCTTGGGTGGTGTTGTAACGTGAGTGAGTCCAGTAGCTGTTTCACATTCCCCCTAAGGCACCAGCTATCTTCGGTTATGGGTGGAGAATAATGGTTTAGTGGGGACTGCAGTGGAGTGTTAAGAGAGAGGGCTCTAACGTGTGTAGAAGGAGAGTCTTAAATGATCGTGCTGCCTCCTTCTTTCAACCAGTAGCTAAGTTATTTTTTTAGCTTCCACCTTGTACATCTAGTGTGTTCCCCTCCAAACAGCTAACGTGTCTTCTCTTAAATCACCAGCTAATGTATATTTTTTTATCATCAGCTGCCTCACGTTGAAGTCTCCAAAAGGCTTTATCATGTTGCTTCCTTCCACCACTCTTGCGTGATTTGTTTTTCATCTCCACCAGCTCCCGATCTTTTCTTTTCCACCCAGCTTAAAGTCTTTTGTCTCCCTTAACTAACGTGTTTTTCTCATTCCTTTTCACGTCCCAGCACTGTTTGTTGTTCACGCCAAGCTTAATCTTTCTTCATGTATGCTGCCGCCCACTTTCATTTTGTCTGTATGTATTTGTTGTCTTCCTCTTGCTTCAACGTTGCTGCTTTGTTGTCTTCATGTGACACAAAAATAATTGTTTATGGTCCACCTTATTCATGCCCATTACTCTTCAACGCCACTTGCTTTCCTTTTCTATTTTTCAAAGATTTTTAGTCCAAAGCAAATTTATGATCTTTGTCCCTCTCTGCGCCGCCAGCTGCCTTCTTTTTGCCCTTTGTTTATATTTTTTCTTCTATTCTTTCCACACAGCCCACGCCTCCAGCTACCAAATCTCACGCTACTATCTCTTTCTTCTTCTCTTTGATGTGACAAATTAAGTGTGGTCCACTATGCACTCCAAAACCTTGCAAAACTCACAAACGCCTCTTCATTTTGCTTGGCCAAAATTTTTCTTTTTAAATATCCTTTCTTCCTTTGAGATCTTTTCCTTGCTTTAGGCTTTTAAAAATTCCAAATCCAATATGTGCCTAAAATTCAAACAAATAACATTTAATTAGTGCAATGTAAACATTAAATGGACAAGAGTTTAATAAATTATGTATCTAAAATTAATATAAAATGTCCATTAACAATACTTTAGAAACTGCTGCCTATTTATTAAACAAAGTTCCTACTAAAGCAGCCACTAAGACTCCATATGAGATGTGGAAAGGACATAAGTCTAACTTAAAACATTTAAAAGTTTAGGATTGTCCAGCTTATGTTAAGAGATTGCTACCAGATAAGCTTAAAGCGAGCCATGAAAAGTGTAGATTTCTTGGCTATCCTAAGGAAACTATAGGATACTATCTATATCAACCTTCTGAACACAAAGAGTTTGTGGTTAGAAATACAACTTTTTTATAAAGGGAGCTCATTAATGGAGGAAGTCATGGTGTAGAAATAAATCTTGATGAAATTCAGGATTCTAATGAATCAACATAAGCTCAAGAGCATCAGATGCATATTGAGCAGCCTTTACTTAATGTCTTGAAATTAACACATAAGATACCAGCTTCAACCGTTGAGGAGAATAGACCGATAAATGAACCTGTCCAAGAACTAGTGCAATAACAAGATCAAGTAGAAGAAGAACCTATTGAATATGAGCCTCTTAGAAGGTCTACTAGGGATCATCGTGCACTAAATAGATTAAACTTAATGGTGCAATGTGTCGAGGATAATCATATTGATGATATCCCATATATTAATGATGACCCTACTTACGAAGAGGATATGGCAAGTCCAGATCGTGAGAAGTGGTTTAAGGCCATGGAATCCGATTAGAATCTATGAGAATTAACAAAGTATGAACTTTGGTCGATCCCTGACAAACTTATTTATTCACATATATTTTCATATCAATTGGATAAGTTTTTGTCACTATAATGAGTCTTTATAGCTTTATTTGATAAATGTTTGAATTATTGTGCCTCACATTTAATTTGCGTTTATAGAAAAAAAAGTCATATTTTGGTTTAATTGTTATAAATTAATTTTTAGATAATTGATGCTACTTTACCTGTTATTTTTTATTGTAGGGTACTTGGAGAAATTAATGTGCAAACAGAGTAAGAAGTAGTACTCTACAAAGCCAAAGAAATACCCAACATAAAAAAATAACAGTCCAAAACGCAAGCTGGACAGCTAGGAAACGACAACGTTGAGACAACAAAAGAGAGAGGCAACTTGGTCTGGAAAAATTGAAGAGAAGAAGTGATTGGCGTGGACTGGTTTGGATCTAACAACTAGAGCAAATTAGGTTGTCAATTCAAGCAATAAAAGAGAGGCTGGAGGTGCTACATGTTGGTTGTAGAGTGCGTTGGTAATGAGAGCATATCTTGTTGTCTGAGTAGCTTGGAGAAATAAAATATATCACATGGCACCAAGAGAAAGAGGATAGCGGGAAAGAAACAAAGGTGAGCTGTGAGTGAGTTAAAAAGCCAGAGGTTGCGTGGATGTTTGTTGACTAGTGGGATGTCAAAGAAGAGACATCAGAAAAAAATAAGAGAGCAGGTAGCATGGGGCGTAGATAGAAGCAGGGGGTGTTTAGTGTGTGAATGAAGTAGGGAGAGTATCGTGGGCTGATGGAGAGAAGGAGAAAATAAAAACGTAGTTGGATGTTTGTCTTGGTGCTTGTGTTGTCTGCTGTTGCTGGTGTGGACAAAAGGAAAATAATGCAAAGGGGGACATGAGGGAGCATGGACGTTGTACTGTGGGGTGACTTGAGTGGACGTGAGAATGGGGCATGAGTGGTTGGAAAAGAAAATAAATAAGAAGAAGTTGTGCTGTCTTGAAGAGAGTGACGTGAGTGTGTTAGTGTGTGAGTGGCTTAAAACATACGAAGAAAAAAACAGGAGAGGTGTTGTTGGATTTGGGCGTTAGCTGAAGGGGAAGGAAATAAAGGGCAGAAACGTGAGGCTACTGGGCGCTGTTGGGAGAGAATGGCGTGAGTGTGTTTGTGTTGTTCTGTTGTGTGTTGGTCTGTACGTGAAAGGAGAGCTGCCTGCGTGGTCTTGAAGGAGGTTGAACGTTTGTGTGGCTTGGAAGTAGCTTGTGACGTTGGAGCTGTGAGTTTTGCTAAATTTATGCGTTGGGTTTTGCATGTTGGAGGAGCTGTTGCGGTGTTGTGAGTAGCTTAGGAAAAAAAATAAAGAGAGGAGCTGGTTTTGTGCGTGAGAAAGGAGGTTGCGTGAGTTGCTGGAAAAAGAAGATAAAAAGAAGAGAAGATTCGTTGTTCACCATCCTAAGGGCCAGCAAAACTAATTTGTCTACATTAACTACAGTGCCAGGTGTGAGCTAGGCTGAGAAGGTTTGGAGATAGATTAAATAGTCACATCAAAAACTAAGGAAGGCATGGCTTTGATGGATCAAGTGCATGATCTGCAGAAAATATAAACGTCACAACTTCATATTTTCATGGCTGACCATCGTCGGAGCTCAACGTCGGCAACAACTTCAATGATTTTTTGTGGCTAATTTATCATAATCCTTCGGTTTAATGGCAAAGCCAGGAGCTTGGCATTTTTATAGGGGAGTTTAACTGCAATTTTATTCTGTCCATTTAATTATTTAGTAATTCATAGATTTTACTATTTAATTAGTTGGAGTTGTGTTTTATGACTGGATTATTGTTTGGCGATTGATATTGTGTTGATTTCGGATTTAATTTCGTTACTCTGTTTTGGGTCAAAACTTTGTATTGAGATTTTAGTGAAATTGGTGATTATTCAAGGTGACTTGAATTATTTGGAACATTTTATTTGTTGCTGGTATTAATTATGTTTCTTAAATATTGCGTAAAAGTCGAGCATGGGTGTTAGTATCCTTAATTCTATTTTACTAGTCTGGTGGCAGTTAGTAAATTAGGATTTTTTGAAAATATTTTTGTAACAATTCGAGGTGGCTCGGTTGTTAGTTTAAAAGCTCGATTTTAATTCTTGGTTAAATTGTT
>JANTNU010000005.1:2492134-2503285 GCA_024752395.1 Erythroxylum havanense | reverse complement strand
TATGAATCAAACCCATTCCTTCCACAAATGGAGGGTATGGACCATTACCTTAAACTTGGGTATGAAAAAACTATTCAATCAATCATAATAACCAACCATCATCATTCATTCCATTCCCATTGATTTATTATCATACCCCTTAACCAAGCACCTCCTTAGTTGAGGTACATGAGCCGAATAGAATGATAAAATTCTCACAAAATAATAACAAATAATAGATTTAGTTTAGAGTCGTGCTGCAATAAAGCGGAGTCTAGAAAATTTGATAGTACGTAGTTTTATCTTTATGTAGTAGAGATTATTTTCGGTAGACTTATATGTAAATATGACAAGATAGTAGTAATGTAGGTTAAAAGAGTAAATATGTAAAAACTATATATATACATATACACACACCTGAAGGTGATCATAATCTACTATTACTTTACACTTTGCAAAGATCAGCTTTTTTCGTTGCTAATTGCGTTACGAATCTTCACTGAATGGTCTTGAGAATACGATAATCCTATAATTTTATACGTCTATCGCGAGAATCTTTCCTCTTATATTTGAAAAAAAAGTATGATCTTGAAAGTAAAATTAACATTTTATTTTAAAATAAAAACATTATTCTATCAATTTTAGAAAATATAAATTCTCTCTTAAATAAAAAATCTCAATTATCATCAAAATTAAACATGGATTTTTCTACTCAATTTAATTTATTATTATCCCAAATAAATAGGTGAAGAGTTTACAAAATGCCTTCAAATATAAAGTTTTAAATTTGAATATTTATAATAATTAAAAAATTTAATTTAACTATTAATAATATGCAATTAAAAATTTATTTAATATATATAAAAACTAGACGAGAGAGTGTAAGCACGCTCCTACAATCGCGGGTAGAGTGTCTGAATACGGCTAGGTCCTGCTACTCCGAAGATGCACCCATGCAACAGAAGCAGCAAGTCACTCACGTAAAGAACGATGCAAGCGTCAGACCGTACAGTACGCACCTAAGCGCATGTTAGTACTAATCGCTCATCTTCAAAAAGCGCTGCTTTCTAAAGTTCAAACGTTCTTCCTTCTTCTATATGCTACGGTGTCTATATAAATGGTTAGGGAACTTACAAATTCTCGACGGTTACTCTTCTTCTTCTCTCCAAAAATGGTAATGTGATATTCTACGAGGGCCTTCGAATTCTTGGCCAAAAGGTGTGATTTTGATTGTCTTTTTGCTCTCTCCATTTATGTTCTCTTTGGTTTGAGAAATCTTTTGACAAAAAGTTCAAGATTGTGACTTTATTGACGACCCATTAGTCTCTTCTCCTCTCTTCTCTGCGAGAGGAATGGTGCCGGATTTTAATGAGAACTCATGGTCCAAAGGCGTAATTTTGATGTTCTTAAAATTTCAAGTAGGTTCTTTTCGGTTTGGGAAATCTTTAGACAAGAAGTTCAAGGTAGTGACTTGATGGCGACCCATTAGTCTGTTCTCTTTTATTGTCTGTGAGAGAATTGGTGTGGGTTTTTAATGAGAAGGAACCCATGGCTTCAGTGAACCTAACTTCTTTAAGCATTTTATTAGCTTTGCTGACTATGATCGGTTACTGTTATGTAACACTGTTCCCGTGAACTTACACCACCTGTTCGTTTTCTGTTGTGTTTCCTTTTGGAGTCTTGTTATTGTTGTGCATTTCAGGAACTTTAGTTCATCAATTTGGATTTCTCCTTAACAGTAAAATGTAAAATTATTCACTAAATATGTTCATTGCAGTAGTTTCTACGAGATGATGGCCAAAATTTACGTTGGAAAATAGTTTCATGTGTTTTGTGATCACTGCTTGAAGAGCTAATAATCCATGATCTGTCGCGGTCGTGATACATTCAAGTGGGGCCTTAAGAAGGGTGTTGGAGTGAACAAAGACGTGCAGTTCTACCATTCATTCACATTGGAAGGTGTTGAGTACTTTCTCTATGATTGTGTGTATTTGTTAAATCAGCCAGAGAACTACATTGGTAAACTTGTAAAGATGTACGAGACTCCAACTGGTGAAAAGAAGGTCAAAGTGGTATGGTATTTTCGTCCTATGGAAATTCGAGAATTTTTGGGGGCTTATGAACCACGATGGAACGAGCTGTTTTTGGCCTCTGGTGAGGGTGATGGAGTTGCCAATATCAACCTTGTGGTAATTTGCTACTTAATTCATAGTTGCGTTGAACTTTTGTCTTTCTCCTAATTGGCTATTCATGATCTTACTTGACCATGGTTTTATTTTATTTCAATTGGATGGTACAAACATTTTACAAATTCCTCAACCCGTGCATCTCTAGGTTGTGGATTTTGCCACACAGGGAGGTACGCCAACCTCCTTGATCATCATGGTAAACCCATGATGCCTTGAGTATTGGTTACTTCGGTGTACCAGAGTAAACTGGAATGTAGTAAAAATTTCGTCTGTATTCTTGGCAATCGCCTCAGTGGCTTCTCCTAAGCTCGTACAACAAATAATGATTCCGTTTTATACTGCAAGGGTCTTAGGTTCACAGGTATGCTGGTTGTGCCAAACTTGTTAGGTAATTTGAATTAAATGAGATATTAAAGAAATGTGCAAGAAGAATGATGGTGTTGGAAGTTAGCAAGCGTAACTTTGTAGTTTATGAGATAATACATATTCAAGATTGCTACAGCTTCTATATAAAGGACAACACTATACAATGGTTGCTTGACTGAAAGTAGCAAGAGATTTTCTATTGCCATTTTCTTGTTGTAAATTCTCGTGTAGTTTTTGATATCCTCACTCAAGCCCTTCTTCTTTCTTTTGCATTATTGGAGCGATTGGGATGGATAAGCCTCATTGACGATTAGAATCATGCAATTTGACTTTAATGTTTTTGGGGTAGCCTATCTCATGTTGATCAGTTGATGTTGTAAATGCTCTATAGAGTCCCAAAATGTAGAGAATTATCGTGGATTAGTTCCCAAAATCAATGTTCAAATTTACAAACGTAATTTCTCATCTGTTTCAGGATGCAATTGTTCAGAAATGTAGTGTTATATGCACATCAAATGACAAAAGAAATCCTCAGCCATCTGAAGAAGAATTGAGAATGGCCGACTACATCTTCTCCTGTACTTTTGATGTTGAAAAGATGACAATATCAAAGAACTTTACAGATCAAATAGCTGGAATTAGAGGTTGGTCTAGTATAAGCTTTTCTTTCTGCTTGGTGCTGTGACAGAACAATATGGGTTTTCTTTAGTATGCTTATACATTTGCCTCTTGACTGCTAAAGGTCCTTATCAACATCTTGAATAATTTTCTTAAAAAACATTTTCATCTACCTGTTATCAAGTCATTTGTTTTTGATTCCATTGTATATAATTGCTGAGGGTAAGATAGTTATGTGCTTGCATTTCTACATTAATTAGAATCCAACTGTTAGTTGTATGCATGTCTGATGAGGGAAAATGTCCCAACTGAAAATATGAAAGTACTAGTTTGATAATGTTTCAAGCTTCGACATTTCCGTCTATGCTCATTGAGAAATGGAGAGTACACATGGTTTCTTGTGTCTCAAAACTACTTTGCAACTGTAAGACCTGCTTTAGTATACAACTATTGCACTTTACTTTGTCTACTAGGATTATTGATGCATCCAAGATTTCATGGTTTGTGAAGTAGAACAAATGGCTCAAAGTAAAAACCTAGCAGTCCTCAACCTAATGATGAATATCTATCTCTTCAAGTTAGGACTGTATGCTTGAAAGAGATAGAAGCATCATTCCTTAAATAGGTAATCACTTAGAGCTTCAAACCAAGAAGAATTAGGGCCTTCCATGATCTATTCATGAATATGTAAGTACTCATTCCATAGCTGTATTAAAAACTGGAATAATTATTCATGATCTTTGTTGCATGCTTAACGATTGTTTATACAGGTGAATTCTAATGGCATCTTTATTTATTGTCTTTGCAAACGAATAATCGATTGCTTATGTAGTCGAATGTTATTTTAACAAAACAAAGGATCAAAGGCCAAGACGTTCTCAAACCATTAAACAACATATAAAGGAGTCCATTAGAAAACCTGAATTGTCCAGCAAAGTGGATGGACAGGCAGTAAAAGGCAGCACGTTTAACAGAAACATTCAAGTTGTTAAGTGTGAAGGAAGCAAGTTCTACAGAAGCATCCAAGTTGCCAAAGGTGATTGCTTGTAGGCTTTTCACTTTTACTTCCCATAAAATAAAACCATTAGTTCAAACTTACTTCTTCTAGTGCTTGCAGAATCTAAGAAGGCTATAGGTACCCATCAGCAAGGATTCATTTCTAATGGAAATACAAGACTAAACCCCAAAACTGGCAATGATACGAGTGCACAGGTTGATCATAAAGCTAAAAGAATACGGCTTTCAGGTGATTACTTGTCTCAGAACGCATCAAATCTTCAGTCTCATTTGAAGAAAAAGGTTCTTTGTCGTAACAAGGAAGATAAGATTACTGACGAAGTAAGCCATCAGCTTGAACAGCAAAAGGATGTTAGAACTGTCAGTAAGACTACAGAGGTTCAGAGAAGACCAGATGCGGTAAGTTCAAAAGGGCTTTCCTCATTTTGCTATCATCATCTCAGAGAGATTACTTTTGTCAATGAGGCTCTTATGAATAAATTTGTTTTCCCTTCCTAAAGTGAACATTTCTTGTTTTTACATTGTGTTCCTTTGCAGAATGCATACATTTATAGTTATTATTTTCTGTGCAGGATAAACGAAGATGGTTCAAGTGGCTAGTGAGTTATCATTTGCTCATTGTCATCTCTGTTTTCTTATCATTGTTATCTGGTGAAACTAAAACAATTCTGTTCTTATTGAAAATTCCCTTAATGATTTGGACTGCTAAATATTGTCTGAAAGGAAATGGTTGAAGTTAGTGTTTTGGAGTAAATATACCATCTCATAATTGACGTGAGCTTCTCTAATAGCTTCGAACTTCCTATCAATTGAGACCTTCAATTAAAGATTTTACGCTGCAACATGGGATATTACTGGTCTCTTAACATGAAGCAATCACATTGATATAGGACTAAGAAGTGAGCTTCTACCGGCCAATTGATCATCAGAACATTATGATTAAGATGTATTGATCTCCTAGCATTCTTAAAACCTTGTGTTTACGGCCCATAAGGGTTTCCTTCACTCATATTTTGTTGCCTCTTTTCATTTTTCTTTTTAAGTGCCTTAATGTTGAGAACCAGCTGAAGTATTGTTATGCATTTAGAAGGCTGTACAACTTGTAGATACATGGAAACATTGTGTCCACATTTAAAAAATTTGGTGTCATAGTCTTATTGCGATTTTGTGCATGTTTTCTGAAGCCATAATCTCATATAAACATTCTGTTGATTAAACTTCTTATTCCAGCTTCTTTTCAAGTGTTAATTTTATCATGGTTTTATAACTTTACAATGATGAATGAAAGCGGTGAAACTTGGAAATGGAAAGCATGAAACCAAGATTCAGCTACTCTTGTCCACAATGCATTGAGGCCCCACGAGAGTATGGGGAATCAACAGTTGCTCTCTTATCTAGTCTATAGATAAATGCTTACAGTTGAGAGCTTGAGCATTATGGCTTTAACCCTGCAAAAGATTGGAGCTTATATCTCCAATGAAATTAATATCATCTTTGGGCCTCATCTCTCTCTCTCTCTCTCTCTCTCTCTCTCTCTGAAGTTTGTTTATCCTTACTTTGACTTCCCTCAAATGTAGCCTTGGGAAGAAATTATACAAGCTAATAAAGAAGAGCGCCTGATCTTGCTAGAAAATTTGGATCCATCCTTCACATCATCTGAAGTAGAGGTATATTTTCATGTTGATAACTCTTAAGGGATCTGTTTTTGAAACACATGTTATTTGCTATAACTATTTGTCAGTTGCCCTGTGCATTTAGCTCTTGATTATGTGGATTCTGAAATCTTGAGTTGCAAAGTTGAATCTACTAGTTGAAATAGATACAAGTTATCTATCAAATATGTATAAGCTAACTCTGAGCTTGAAGTGATTTTTGGTGATATGGGAAGGGATAGTTCTCTTCCTTGAATCTTGGAAGCAGGTTTGCCTTAATACTGACAATATGTTGGCTAGACGATGTCAACCAGAAACTATGCTACATACTTCTTAATTCCTTCCACTTTCTTACTTCCGTTAGGATCTGGTTTGGCATGCACTTAATGCAAAGATTAAGGCAAGGATGATAGAACAGAGTACTTTCTCCAGCCCACAATATGGTAAAGCATATTAATGAATGATTAAATGCATCACTGGCTAAATTTCGGATTCATATGCTGTAAATTAAAACGAGTGTAATTAACAGGGTTGTTATATGTCATCAGGTAAAGCTTTGGTTGCATTCAGGGTAAAAGATGCAGCTGACTCCGCACTAAGTGCGTTACGGTGCAGATGCCTAATGCTAGCAGATGGAAGGTGACTATTTCACTGTCTCTTATTTCCACATAGTGATCCATGCTCCAATAAGTTGAAACAATATATGTTTTTTCAGTTCAGTCTTAATAAAGCAAGTGGGTAGGAATACAAGTGCAGTTACAATGTCAGGGCAAATTTTAGTTATACAGTTATCAAAATATTTAGGTTGGATACCTTTTTCCTTTTGACGTTTTGCCATAAAATGCCTCCTAAATTTTGCATCAGTTCACTGCCTTACTGTAAACATTCTTTCAATATGAGTTGATCTACAAGATTAACGTCCTCCTTGTATTAAGCCTTGTAATACTGAATCAAGCCATGTTGGAACAATCAAATTTCTCTGATCTATTCCTCTGTTGACTCTGAAATTGGATTCTTTACAGTTCTCTCTCTCTCTCTCTCTCTTTTTGTGAAAGGAGGTAATACGTTAATAACCTGTAGAGAAAAACATTTGTTCTCAGAAAACTAACCCAGACCAAGTCATTGAGCATAATAAGGGCAGGAGAGGTATAGTGAAAGCAGCTTCCTGAAAGATGTGTCTCTTTACAGTGGAACACCATATTTGATTACAAAAGTCAATCAAAACAGTTAGATCAATGATGACCAAAACCTCAAGTCAGCTCTGTAAAACCTAAAAATTAAAATCTCTGTTGAAGATGCATGCCATGAATTTTCCAGTTTCCTTCGCTTACATCATCTTTTAACGGCTTTCCTCCTTTAAGGGTATCAATTCTCTGATAGAAGATAACAATCCTTGTTGATTTTTTTGCAGGTGTATAGTTGGTAAGAGGGCAAGTCTAAGAAATCCAGGAAAAACTGCTACTTTCAATGGTCATCTGGTTTTGAACAACAAGCATAGAAGAATATCTGAAGACAAGGTAGTCAATATCACTTATCTTCATGTTCATAATTTTGTTGAATAATTTTACTGCCTAATGTCCCAGAGCCTCTTAACTGAAAAGAAGACCGATTTTCATTTCTCGTTTTTTCTCTCAGAGAAAAGCAGTATCGACTTCACACTTTTCCCAGGCCAATAATCTTGAATTTGAGCTGGCAATTGAGTGGCGTCTTCTACAAGAGAAGTCCAACATGTGGTGGAAGGCATTGCACAAGGTTCTATCAGTACACCCTGTTTTTATGTTCTGTTTGTCTGTTTGTATGTGTTTGTGTTTGCTTCGATCAATGTATAAGACATGCTCGATGCATACATATTTCTGTTACGTGTACTTGGTACCCCTTCATATCATCCAGATGGACATAAAATTTGGACCAAAAGAATCGTGAAGGTGTCAGTAAGGGATTACTGAAACTTGTGCGGTTGTGACATACCATATGCTTTCTGAAACAATCTCCAGAATGTGGACTCAATGTTCACGGCCACAGTAATGCCAAAGGAGCCTCAAATTTAATAGCGTTAGGCAATGTTTGCCCTGAGGTGCTGATCTGAGCAAACATGTGCATTGCTTACTTCATGATGGGGACAAATAGTGGAGTTCAAGCAGAAATCGGAGAAATGCATATTACTCCTGCACTTTTTCTAACCATAGCTTTTGAGAGTCGGAACATTTCATGACAATTTAGTTTTTTTTTTGTATGTATCAGCATTTAACTGTTCGTCTTTGAGAACTTAGCTTTCCTTTCGTATAAATATGTCTTATGCAGCAACAATTAAAAGAAATCAACGAAGTCAGGAGGCAGCTGCAGTCAAGTTTTTTCACTTGAAAATGAAATGCTGGTAATCTTCAGCTTATTTTGCTACGCAGTTCAATGATCAAGCATATGTCTGATACAACATTTCTGAACTTGCAGGAACTCCATTTTTCTTGACATCAAGTTTTATACACAGGGATACATTACTGTACCTATTTTGCTTTTGTTTTTTAAATCGAAGTTACAGGAGCTTCCCTTTACGAGCTTCCTCTACACAAAAGACCTTTGAAACAAAAGAAGTTCTTTAGAAAGTTTCTGTACTGAACTCCAAGTATCCCTTGTCAGCCTTCCACCCACTATGTTTTCTGGTGTTAATTGAACAGAATGATATGCAAGTCTGTTTTTGAGTTCAGAAAATGGTCCTTAGGGTCTCGAAGCTGCTATAATAAAAAACAATGCTTCATTAATGAGCTACATTACCTTGTTACGGTTTCAAATGTTGGGCAAGTTTTTCACCTTAATACTCGTTTTTGTTGCTATTATGAAAGTTAATGGTACCGGTTGAATACTGATTCCTGCCCTGCTGGGGCAGAGTTTCTTCCAATCAACAACCATAAAAATCTTTAATGCAAGTCATAGTAGTTAATGAGGATCTCAGGAGACGGAATACATGACTTCACTGCCTGAAAATAGATAGTCAAAATATGATGGGTTCAAGCATGCCAAGTTCTTTCTCACAAATATGTCAAAAAGTACAAATACAACAAACGGATAAATTAACATCTAAAACACTACTACTCTTTGGAGGATTTGTTGATGAGCGACTTGTGAATGTGTGGGATAACCCCACCACCTGCAATGGTTCCTTTGATCAGAGTGTCAAGTTCTTCATCCCCTCGGATTGCAAGCTGCAAATGCCTAGGTGTTATACGTTTAACTTTCAAATCCTTGCTTGCATTTCCTGCCAACTCCAACACTTCTGCAGTCAGATACTCAAGGATAGCTGCTGTATAGACAGCGGCTGTTGCCCCAACCCTTCCATTTGCAGAAACCCTGGTTTTCAATAGACGGTGTACACGTCCCACGGGAAACTGCAGGAAAAGTTCAAAAAGACATTTATAAATGAACATATAAAGCTGCTGCACTAGAAATGTCAACTGATGCTTTGTGCATTTTCCAGAATTCAAAAAAACCCAGAGCACATCTCCAAATAGATGAAAACATTATAACGATTGAAGTCACAGAGTAACTTAAGCCAATAAATACAAGTCCAATCATCATAGCGTTGCAACCATGAGTTGCTTCAAAATGTAATTATCCCTTAAATACAATAGTACTGTATCTTTCTTCTTGTGTCTCAACTATCAAATGAGCGTATCTACTATTTCTGTTTCACCATATAAGTTCAAATTTGAGAGTCCTGAATCGTTAACAATAGGAACTATCAATATTTAGAAGGCTATAAAGAGAGGCTAAAATAAAAGTTTCTGCAACATATCTACAGATTACATGCTAAAGACATCATTCAACAATGAACTCGTAACACCAAATCAAACTGGATAACACCAACTAGATGTTCTTATCAGGTGAAGTAAAGCCCTGGAGGAATAGAGTTCTATGAATTGAATAGAGTTCTATGAATTAAAACTCTCCACCTTATTTTTGCCAACTCACTCTTGCAAAAAATGAGGCCACTAGCATAGTCCACCCATAACCAATAACTTAACATTTGTTTTCTTCTTCCTAAAACTCTTTTTAGTTCTCTTATTGAATAGAGTCTTCATGATGAAATTGTCAAGTCAGATTGATAGGGGTTTTAGGATCAAGACCAAGATCAATCTTCCGACATGGAGGATCATAAAGTCACTTATGTCTCAATTCACCCATAGAGTCTTGATTGTATGATCTTACGAGCTGGATCCTGACTTTAGTGATCATGCCAATTATACTGGACAGATTCAAACTCCAACAGTTCACCACATGGCCGAACAAAAACTTGATCTTCTCTCAAATCACAGAAACTATAACTATGAAATGTAAGTATTAAGTCATCAATATGCGCCTGCACTTCTTTTACCCACCACCATGTAATATGAAAGCAGATGTCTCACGCAAGTCCATCCATCCAACTTTTGCAAACTAGATACTAGTTAAAAGAGGCTTGATCCAAATTAAGATTCATATCAAGAAGGAAAAATACTTTGCAGATCATCCTTTTGGCACCCTCCTTTAAGCAAACTACTATAACCAGATGTTATTTCATTGCTTTCTTCATTATTCCAACACTTCAACCCCCTCAGAGAACCAAAACAAGAATGAGAGAAAAGAATAACTCGAAGTAGTCAGAAACAACAAGGAAAATACATGCAAAACAAACACAAGGATTAAACAACCCAACTTTACTTCACACAAACACCAAAAGACTTCATATCCCTCATTATACGCAACAAAAACAAACAAAAATCAAACAACAAACTCACAAACTCGAACAGAACTCTACCAAAAATAAGAACTGAATCTGTCCAACAAAAAAGATTCGATCTTTTTCTAAGGGTTCAAGCAGGTACGGAACTGGTCAGTTTAAACTAACCACCATTGGGAAAACCGCAAACTTTACATTCGCTTGCAGGCAAAGCCCAACGGATTCATCAATCAAAAACCCCAAAAGAAAAAAAAAAGGGAAGCGAGAGAACCTGGAGACCAGCACGAGAAGAGCGAGAAACGGGCTTCTTCTTGTCCTTGTCCTTGGCGTTAACGGTGGATTTGCCAGTGATCAATCCCTTTGCTCCTTTTCCCGACATTTTCCCGCCAAAATGCAACCGCAACTACTTCCTAGGGTTTCGATTCCAATCTCACTAGTTACCACAGAAACACACACACAAAAAAGACCCAATACGCGAGAGAAAGAGAGAGAGAGAGAGAGAGAAGAATTGTTTTTCTGATACGACTCGCGAGGGACCTTTTGGTTTGGTTTTGGGTTCGAGAGCAGAAAGATAGACGAAGAGATTCGTGATCTGAAAGTATGGCTGTGGCTTGTTGTG